>APFE031263648.1:0-13638 GCA_000404065.3 Pinus taeda | reverse complement strand
TTAAATATCATATATATTAAATATATGGTATTAATCTCATTTAAAATTTGTAATATTTATTACAAACTACAAAGTAGCTTATTAACTGTTTAAACAAAAAAACAAATTTTTATAACTGATCAAAAGCAGTTATTCCTAGGGGTAATAAAAGTCTGAGAGGATATTTTGGGGGGGGGGTTCAGAATCTAAAGTTGGAGAGTCTCAATTTGGAGATAAATATAATGAAATCTCTCTCTGAAACTAAGGAAAAACTAGTTCAATTCCATCTTTGAGAAAGTTGTAGAATCATTTTCCCTTTCTATATTTTTTTCATTTCATTTATGTTATTCTTCTGTTGGAATATTGTACAATGCAGTTGGGTTTTTTAAGTTAATGACTTTGAATTTACTTGTTGGTACTCAAGTTCTTATTTTAAAAACCCTTAATAGGTGCTCCACATTCCATAATTCATTCATAGCTTTCTATTCTACGCATTATTATTTTCACAAAGTTGAGGTTCAAATTCTTAAGTGCCTAAGCTAAAACCCTATGTTCCCTCATTTTTCCTCTAACCACCTCTTTAATTTAAATTTTGCAATCCTCGTTGTCATGGACATTCAAGTTTTGAAAGAAAGGTTTTGGAATTAGAGCAAACCATTAAACCTTCATATCTTCTCTCTCTCTAGCATTCTTTCCTTCATTCATATAATATATATATATATATTATTATAATATATTATAATATATAAGTATTATGTGATGATTATTATGGTATATATAAAATAATATTATATATATATAATATTATATTTTATATATATATATTAATATATAATATATATTATTTGAATTGTTTATTATTTATAGATGTCCTGGGCATTGACCTCCTACAGCTAAAGGTTATCTCAAAGGTTACAACATCAAATTAGCGTCATTTTTGGGAAACATAGAAATGAAGGTATTTTTCTCTGGGTATTAAATATATTTCTTGACAGAGAACAAGATTTAGAAATCGAATCTTAATTGTTTATCATTCATTTGGAGACACTATTGGAAAATAGTTTACTGAAGAAGAAATTTTGTTGACAAAAAATGAAGAATCGACATAGAAGGACCAGGTACAATATGCTAAAAAAATTCAAGGAGTTTATATTCCTTTTTATTAACTCTACCATCTCTTTTCCTCTATGCACTAAAAATAATTTTTCCTACCTCATATTTCAAATGACCATAAGACACAAAATGTACATCCTTCACAAAAAAAATAATTCTCCCCTATATGGTATTATTAATCTTGGGTTGAGTTCATACCATAACTCTAGAGACGAAAATCAAGTCTGCACTAATACTATCCCTCCTCAAAATCCCCAATCTTGTCAACTTGAACATGAAAATTTTGGTTCATCATCCTCTTTGAAAATCATTGTTGTGTCTTCAAAATAGCCCATTGGCATTCAATTTAAAATTAGGGAAATTTTTAAACCCCCAAGGCTGCCATTTTTTCCTCATGAATATCCTCCAAAATGTTTTAAATATCTACCTCAATTCAATGGGGAAAACAATGTTATAGCAGACCATCATATTTTGTCCTTTGAATGCTTTCTTAACAGATTTGATATTATGTATGAAGATATAGTTCTAAGGTTGTTTTATCATTCTTTAAAAGGATATGATCAAAATTTGTTTCAACATTTAAATGCAAGTTCCATTGACTCATGAAAAATATTTCTTGACATTTTTCTAAGATATTGGTGTGAACACAAATCTCAGGATCAATATCTTTCATAATTATATACCATGCAGATGGAGAGCGGTGAATCAATTACCAAGTTCAACAAAAGGTTTAAGAAGTTTTACATCAGCATGCCTAAGTAAATTCATCCTCCTAAGTTGTCGTTATGGTATACTATTTATAAGTCCTTCATTTTGATCTGACATTTTATCTCAGGGAGAGGATGCCTTGCACTCTGGAGCAGAGGTTTATTGATGCACAAGAAATTGAGGATAACTTGTGGGCTTGTGGGAAGCTTCCAACTTAGAATTTTCATGTAATTTTGGGAGAAAAATAATAGGAGAAGGAATATACATTTTATTCATCTAACTTGAGTTTATGTTTGTTCAAATACCAAGGTGCATAATCTTCAAACTTTTCTTCTTCTTCAAATCTTACAATTGCAATTCAAAATTTTCTAAAGAGTTAAACAACTTTTGTTAGGAAGATAATTTTACACCTGAAGTAGATTATTTTCCCTTTCATGAGTTGATGAATGGTTTTCACAAGGTGTTTCTTGAAGATGATTTTGTTGAGCAAGAACATGTGTCACATTCTCCAAATTTTTATTTTCGGATTTATTTTGCTATAGTGGAAGAGTCAAATAAGTTGAATAATGAGTTGTGTGGAGACATCCCTAAGGAAAACACATTTTTATTAAGTAGTACAAAAAAGCCAACTATTATAAAGCCACGCAAAAATAATGTTGAATTTGTTTATCAAAATGATATTTTTTTCTTATACATTTTATGATGATATAGCTTATTACTTGTAGTCTTCCAGCAGTTTGGAAATGAAAGTATTTTTTCCGCTGATATGTTTCTGTGAACATATATTAGCACCTATTCATCATTCTCTTTTTTTCTTGCACCTACCTCTTTTTCAAAAAATTGGCATCAGATCCAACACTCAAATGTTGTACTGGTGTCATTGGAAGATCGATTACTCTTGATTAAAATTGGTCTTGTATATAAGTAGGAGTATTGTACATAAGTAATTCCAGCCACAGAGAATTTAATTTTTATTTTGCAGGATTTTTTGTTTCCGTTTATAGAAGGGAGAACAAAGGTCCAGGAAATAGAGGTTTCAGGGAGATTTTCAATTTTACAGTTACAGGTTTCAAGGAATTTTTGACGCCATGCCCAATAAGGTTAATGGTATGTTATTCTTAGAATCATACAATCTAAACACTATCCCCAGTTGGAGCCAATATGTTGTAGCTAAATCCTATAGAGAAGGACATCATTTTCATTGGGGTTCGTAATATCACATGACATATTTTTATAGTATTTAAAAAAAAAAATATGAATTTGGGGCAAAAATTGGGTTATTAGAAACATGATATGGCTCACAATAATTTATGCATGAAATTTATTTTTATTAAAATTATAGGGCTTGAGGCCCAATCTCTAGTTCCTCATTTTGTGCTTCATATACCAATGAAGACCACCAAATAAAACTCACAAGTAAGCTCATCATGTAAGTTAAGTTGAACCAACAAGGCATCACAAGTTATTTGCACAGCGCATCAACAAATGGTACAAATGATGTTGTATATAAAATATCAAAATGTACTTTTCAGTTGAGCAATGTAAGATTATTCCCAATACTATAAAATAAAACAAACGTCATCCATGCCAAGCCCTTCGACCCAAATCGAGTGTTGGCTTCGTCAAGGTGGACTTAGATTTGAATGAAGGCATCTTTGTTTTCTTGCTAGTTGTTGCTTGACTTCCAAAATGATAAATAATTGGCTTATTTTTCAATAGGACTAGGAGAGAATAATGTGAAGAATGGCAAAAATGTTGGCATTCTGAAAACTATATTGAAAGAATATATATACATTCTTCATAAAACATGATTGATTAATAGACATGGTGTATCCATATAGCATCTCATATAAATTTATATCTATATACATGTGGTGCCAAAAAAACCTTAAGATATTATGAGCTTTTAAAAATTTTGAGGAATATATTTAAATATTTGATTATTTGTCTCAGGCAATAAAAAGAATCATGTCAGGTACTCCTATGATGGTTTCTTGTCCTTTGATGTATCATGTTTACTCATCACCGTCAAGTGTCCGTATAATAGTCTTTGAGTAGTTTTTACCTCAACTTTTACATTGTTGATTGGAAGCACATGGTAAGCATAGATGGATGGAGTTATGGGTCTTGGAGCTTGGTTTGGAAGGCTATTGTTAAGAGTTTAGGTATTTTTCAAGTTTGGGTTGTACGTGGTCTAGTATATGAGTTGAAGTGACTTCCTCAACATGCTAATAAGGAAGAAGAAGAGATTATTAATTCAAGTACTTAAAAAGGTGCTAAGAGTGGTGAATGATGTGGATGGTGCAAACAGTGAATAGCACAAACATATTTTCTAAGGAGTTGTGGATTCTCTTGCTATAGAGATATTTAATCGAAATGCGACACTTATTGTGAGGAAAATGTGCAGTCATGCCTGGCATTACTTGCTAGCTGAACAAGCATTGAGATTTTAGAGTTACTTGCACCCTTGCATCAAACATTGTTGAAGCCTCTTATCACACATTCTCTTCGTAGTAAGAACATTGGACAACAGGTAGGAACCATGATGGCTTTAAATTTTTGGTTAGTTTTGCAGCCACAACATCTAAGGATGGCTCAAGGTCTTGTAGATATTTTGCAAGAAGTAATCCAAATTGCAAAGGAAGATGAAACTATTTTAACTGAGAAATTTATGAATCCAAAGTTGATTGAAACTTTGACCAAGCTTTGAACTACCTCTATTGAGCTTCTATGCACATCCATGGCCTGGGTAGATTTTAAAACTCCTAATCATATAGAGTTACGATATCAGATAATTTCAATGTTCTTCAAATCTCTCACTTGTCAAACTCTTGAAATTGTGGATGTTGCAAAAGATGGTCTCTGGCAAGTTATCAACAAAAAAATCTACTGAGAGAGCTCTTATAGACTAGGCTTAGGCCAATTTTACCAAATTTTGCTAGTACTAAAAACCTCACCATGCCCCTTCTACAAGGCTTAGCTCGATTACTTGAACTTCTATGTAATTGGTTCAATGTAAATTTGGGTGGAAAACTCCTAGAAAACCTTAAGAAGTGGATTGGAACTCGAGTCTTTTTGGGGTTTATAACTTCGAATACCTATTCTGATGCATTTGGACTACAAGAAGCTCGTCTAATTCTGGATTACCATTTCTAGCTTTTACTGTGTGGGAAGTGATGTGGAAATATTACGTCCCAAATTCATGTAAACAGGTTTCATGCCCCTTATTGGATGAAGGGGAGTTCTATATCCAAGATTGGACAACAACCTGCAGGAAGGGTTCATTGGATGGTTTTAAGTAAAATGAAGGAATAATAGTTTTTGTTGCTACTAATTTCCCTAAGTCATTGGATAAGGCCCCAGTTAGACCTGGTTGCTTTGATTGTCATGTTGTAATACCCAACCATGATGTTGAAGGTCTTAAAGGAAGAATTTGATGATTGTTGCGAGAGGAACTGCAGGATTTTAGGTTTTGATCTTGCAAATTTGGTTAATATTTCCGTTATTAAAAAAGTAACGGATGGTGTAAGAATTGCAAGCATGGATGACCTTGAACATGCAAAAGACAAGATTAAGATGGAAGTGGATGTAACTCCATTGTAATTTCAAATGAATCTAGACACTTAATTACTTATCATGAGGGAGGTCATACACTTGTGGAAGTTCACACAGTTGATGTTGGATAATGCCATACATTTTATGGGTATTATTCTTAGTCAAAATGTAGGAATGATCAATGGCCCATATTATTTTTTTTGTAGATCGAAAATTGCAATAGGGTAAATCAACTAAAGTTTAAGGGCAAGAGGGTTGGTGCAAAATGGTTTTATCAAACCGACTATTGATAAATCAACAGTCTAAATTTTTGGTGACACCCCTCCCTTATATTCCAAATTATTTCTTCTACTTATTAATTCATGAATAAGTTATTCATAGTGTTTCTACAGAAAATATCGAAATAAATTCTACTGCAAACTTCACAATTAAAATAATGCAGAAAGTAAATGCAAGGAAAAATATTAGAACAAGTATAATCACAATGAAACACTTATTCGTCCCCGGAAAACCCCAATGTGGGAAAACTAGTGCAGGAGATGAGGGTTTCTTTATTGATCTTCAGCAAAAATCTCATGTACAAGATATAACCATCAGAATAGAAGAGGAATTTCTGTGAGAAATTTTACAAACAATATTCTCACACTCCTCAATGAGATTCTGATTCTAGAGAGGACTTGTTTTCCCCTCTATGTCTCACTACGTTAGCTTTTGCATAGGGACTATGGAGTCCCAACATCACAGATTATTTGTTGCCCCTCCTCTGCTTTGTGTATTCTTTATGCTCCTGCACCCCTAATTGATGTTGGTTCCCTATCTCCTTCTCACCTGCAACTCTCCCTTTGATTTGATTTCCTCTTGCCGAACTTCAACCAGATAGAAAATCGATCTTACTTGGGTAACTGAGTATCTGCCTAGTGTGTTTTCTAAATGCCCATTGAAGTCCTTCTTATAATCCTCTAGTTGAGTAATCAATGGCCTAAATTAGATTATAATCAATGGCTTAGATCATTTTGACTTGATCCTCATCTTCTTCTAGAAGTTTCACCCTCATTTTAATTAATACCCTTTAATTATTTTAATTTCCTAAGTTTAGACTTATGCACCCATTAAAAATAATTAATTATTTTAGTAAAACTGTCTCCTGGTGGAATTTCCCAAAAATATTTCTGGGTATTGTGGAATACATGTGTCCAAGCCTCCCTGAAATTTTTGAGGCTTAGAGAACATTTGATGCTACCATAAATCAACACTCCCTCTTAGTGAGGAATGTGCTCTAGTGATGGAAAATGTTGAAGCATCACCCTTCTCTATAACATCTCCCTCTGCGATGCTGATGTTTGACATCGCTGCCCACCAACTACTACGCAAATGCTACATTTGTACTACTTCTGACCCTGCCACTACCAACACTACATCTATACTACAACTCCTTCTCATTTCTTGCTACTACAACTGAGAAACCACTTGTTTCTGCTAATGAAATGGATTCTCTACCATACCCATCTTCTCCCTGAACTAGATGAACTTAGCTCTTCCTAGAGCTTTTGTGAGTACGTCTATTACCTCATTTCCTATGCATACATACTACAACTGTACTACCCCACGTTGAACACAATCTCTGATAAAGTGACATCTGATATCAATGTGTTTTTACTGATCATGAAATACTGCATTCTCAGATATTTTAATACAACTCTGATTATCACAGAAAATATTGGTTTCTTCCATCCTCTTCCTTAACAAACTCACAAGTAGTTTTCTAATCCATATAGCTTCATACGTAGCTATGTTGGCTGCCATATATTCATCTTCTGCTAAGCTCAGAGCCATCGACTTATGCTTCCTACTGCACCAAGAGATCATTCTTGATCCAACACTAAAGCAATACTCGGAGGTAATTTTTTGGTCTACTGAACTATCTACCCAATCTACATCTGTGAATCAATTAAATATGATGCCATCTCCTCATATGTATTTCAACCCACATCCGAGTGTTCCACGCACATATCTAAGAATGTTTCTAGTTGTTTCCCAATGCACCCTTTTCGGTTCCACCATGAACTGACTAAAGGTGTTGACAATGAAGCAAATATTTGGCTTAGTGTTGACCAGATACATGAGCAACCCAATGAGTTGTCTGTACAAGGTGGGGTCCACCTCCTTGTCTCTTGATGCATCTATTTTCTTCTAGTTGGTGATCATGGGCGTATCCATGGGTCAAAAATCTTGCATTCTAAATCTCTTCAAAATATTTGCAGCATATTTTCCTTGCCCAAGGAAGATATCCCCATTCTTCTGCCAAACTTCCAACCCTAGAAAATAATGCATCAACCCCATATCCTTCATGTCAAATTTTGCTTCAAAATTCTTCTTGTAATCCTTTATGAGCCTAGATGACCTTGTTAGAAACAATTCATCCACATATAATACCAGAATAAGTGGCTCATTCTTCACCATTAGATAGTAGAGATTGGTATCAACATCACTCTTGATGAATCCCAACTGTTGCAATTCACTATCAATTTGACCATACCATGCTCTAGGTGCCTGCTTGAGCCCATACAAGGATTTATTTAACCTACAAACATGAGTTATCTTTTCACGAGTTTCAAAGCCTTTGAGTTGTTCTATATACACCTCTTCTTCTATCACCCCATTTAAGAATGTTGTCTTGACATTCATCTGGTGAATCTTGCATCCCATTTGATTTGTTAAGGATATAACGGATCTGATAGAGGTATATCTGGATACTGGGGTGAAGGTCTCCTCATAGTCTATTCCTTCCTTTTGTGCATGCCCCTTTGCCACGAACCTAGCCTTGTACTTCTCTATATTGCCATCTGCAACATACTTGATCTTGTAGATCCACCTTGATCCCACAACTGATATATCCTCTGGTCTGGGTGCCACTTCCCCGACATCAATCGTCATGATAGAACTATACTCTTCTACCATGGCATGCACCCAAACTTAGTGTTGTGCAGCTTCCTAAAAGATGGAGGATTCTTCAACCTATGCTACCAAGGCTTGGTACCTGTCAGGTTGTCTAATGCTACCTCTTCTCGGTTCTAGCAGCTCCAACAAACTCCTTTGTGTCCCTCAGTGTCTGTCGTACTTCCCTTCTAGTTCTACCATTGGTGGTGGGAGGCTCAATTAAATCCCCCTCCTGTTCGTGTTGTTCCATCTACTAAGAACTACCCAGATTTCCTACATCTAAGGAAATACTGGTGTTGGTCACTATGCTTAATCCAGGTGTTTTTCCTCCTCCTTGTCCTCCTTGTTTCCCCTACTACTGTTGGACTAATGGAACATCTACTAACTGACCTTCTATTTTCATCTCTCGAGATTTTCTAAAAGCTCTATCCTCCATAAACTTTGAATCCCATCTTACTACAATCTTCCTGCTGCTAGGAATGTAGATTATGTATGCCTTTGAGATCTCTCTAAATCTTATGGGGCACCCCTTTTCTGCAGTGTGATCCAATTTACTATGCTTGTCATCTGGAATGTGACAATAGCCACACTTCCAAATATCCTGAGATGACTCACCTCTGGCTTCTTCCTAGTGAAGGCACCTTCAAGCATTTTCTTCCCCAATGCTTTGTGAGGAGTCATATTCTGGATATACATCATTTTGTTGTAAGCCTCTTCCCATAAGAATCTAGGTAGGTCTTGGTCATACAACATAGCCTTTGCCGCCACAACAATAGTTCTATTCTTTCACTCTGCTACTCCATTGTGCTCCGGATTACATGGAGTTTTCCATTCTCTTTTGATGCCCTCCTTTATGCAGAAACCTGTAAAGTCTTTGTCTATATACTCTCCCATTATTTGAATACAATACCTTTATCTTTTTCCCTGTCATGTTCTCTACGAGAGCCTTAAACTCTATGAACTGATCAAAGACCTCAACCTCGGTCTTTAAGAAATAGTTCACCACCACTAAGAGCTCTTGTGGACATTGGGCCACAAATAGCTAAGTGTATCAATCCCAATACGCCTTCAACTATGTTGTTACTTCTGGAAAAAATTACTTTAGCGTACTTCCCTATATGAATCCTCTGCATACATCATCATGCTCAGTACTAAGGACTGGAACTCCTATAACAATCTCTCTGAGCATCCTTAGTGCTCCATGGTGTAAGTGCCCCATTTACCTGTGCCATAATTCATTTAGTTCCTTTTCACCATTATGATTGATGCCTATCAGTGCCATTGGAGACTTGAGTTGAAATATATATACAGTCTATTGCTTCGAGCTCCAATTTGTCTCTTCTTATTCAATCTTGGATGTTTGATGTATACTTTCCTTCCAATGAAGTATACATCGTATCCCTTGTCCTATAACTGGGACACTAAAATCATATTCATTCCTAACCCCGGCACATGCAAAACATTAGTGGCTCAGATGTTGGTTCCTTCTTCCATCTGAAATTATATGGTGCCTCTCCCTACTAGAGTACACTTCGTTCTGTTTCCCATAGTAATCTGGAATTCCATTTGCTCTTCTTGATAGCTCAAGAAATATTCTCGTATTCCAGTCATATGGGTTGAAGGCCCGCTATAAAGATACCAAACATTTGTTGACGCTGAATTTGAGAAGCATGTGAATTATTCTTCCAATCTGGAATACAATTCAGAGACATCTTGATTTTCCATCCTTCTTTGTGCTATTTTTCCTATCGATTTTTGACCTTTTTTTGCCCCAGCAATTGCTGCAGAAAAACTATGTTTTTTACCTAAAGACTTCTCTACGCTAGATCTTTTGCTGCATTCCTCCCTCTGTCGCTGAAAAATCTTGATATGGAAATCTTACCTCTCTATCGACTAACTCAGAGAGAGATCTTCCACAAAATATTTCCCTTCAAACTTGAACTGTGCAATCCTTCTGGGGATTTGATTTGCTACCTACGCAGTACTTTGACTTCCCTCCTCTTCAACGCTGGCTCTTTTGCTCTACACTCCTGCTTAACTCAGCTCTGATACCATGTTAATATTTCTAAATATAAATCCAACTGCAGTGACTAATATTATTTCTTCCACTTATTAATTCATAAAAAAGTTATTCACAGTGTTTCAACAATAAATATCGAAATAAATTCTACTGTAGCCTTCACAATTAAAATACTACGAAAATTAAATGCAAGGAAAAATACTAGCACAATTATAACCAAAATGACATAGTTATTTTTGGACAATTATCCTCAGAAAAACCCAATGTGGGAAAACCGGTGCAGTGAATAGGGGTTTCTAGATTGATCTTCAGCAAAAATCTCATGTACAAGATACAACCAGCAGAATAGAAGAGAAATTTATGTGAGAATTTACAGACAATTTTCTCACGCTTCTTAGTGAGATTCTGACTCTGGAGAGGAACTATTTCCCCCTCTACGTCTCACTGTGCCAGCTTTTGCATAGGGATTGTGTAGTCCCAGAGTCACATCTTCTGCATTGTCCCTCCTCTGCTCTGCGTCTTCTTTCTGATCCTACACTCCTGATTGATTTTGATGTCCTCCCTCCTTCTCGCTTGCAACTCTCCCTCTTATCTGATTTCCTCTTGCTGAACTTTGACCAGTGAGAAAATCGATCTTACTTGGGTAACTGAGTATCTGCCTAGTGTGTTTTGCAAATGCCCATCGAATTCCTTCTTATAATCCTCCAGTTGAGTAATCAACGACCTAGATTAGATTCTAATCAATGGATCATATCATATTGACTTGATCCTCATCTTCTTCTAGAAGTTTCACCCTCAATTTAATTAATACCCTTCAATTATTTTAATTACCTAAGTTTAGACTTAGGCACCCATTAAAAATAATTAATTATTTTAATAAATTTGTCTCTAGGTGGAATTTCTCAAAATGATTTTTGGGTATTGTGGAATACATGTGTCCAAGCCTCCCTACAAATTTTGAGTCTTAGAGAACATATGATGCTACCAAAAATCAACACCTCTCGCAAATCAACTTTCGATTTTCTTAAACTGCTCATGGCTTCGTACGTGGATATGGAAAAATTCGGGCTCATATTCTTTCTTTCAACTTTATCTTTGTATTATAATTCTTGTTGGGTAAAAACTTTGAGATATATTACCCTCATTCAAACGAACAATATACCATATTATGAACCTTTAGATAGGGTTTTTATTTATCTGAATTGGATCATTATATTGTTTTCCATCCATCTTGGTGCATTTGTAGTGGAAAAAGTGGAGGAATCAGCTCACTGGACTATTTTTATCGGCATGACCGAGTTTGGCAAAACCGGGTTTGAAACCTTTTGGGATTGTTTTGAGGCATCACATGAAGTTTTTGGGGGTAAATATTTGTCGCCTTATTGCATCACCTTTTCATTCTATTCTACACATAGAGACCTTTCCAACAGTGCAAGAAGCGCATCAATCGAAGTCCATATGCAAATGTGATGCCACTTAGAAGTCAACTTTCATGTTTTCACACCTATAGTTTGGGAGGATGTCACGTCAGCCCCCATTATTCATGGAAAAGGGGATATCCACATGTTTTTGATGTAAAATACTCTATTTTTTAACTCTAGTTAAGATTTGATGGAGTCAAACTTGTTGGGTGTGGAGCCTGATTATCTTCTTTATTCAGAGGTATCACCGCATTGGACCCCAGTTGATAATGTGGCAGCAACACCGCTTGTAATATTTATGTTGTAGGGGAGGTCTAGGGGGGGCGACTGCTACCTTGGGGAGCCCCCCCAATAGGGGATCGGGGGCAATGCCCCTGAAGCTAAAAATAGATGTAAAATTGCCTTGTAAAATGTTGTAATTTTGTAGTCAATGTGACCCGTTTATTAGGCAGAGATCTGACGATAGAAGTTATGTTTAATTTAGGGTTGTCTTTCCCTAGAAGGAAACCGCTTGCTATATATGAGGGAATTGTATTGCGTCTATGTAGATTTGTATTATGAGTGAGAAAGAGAGAGGATATTGTTTGAGAGCGAAGAGGGAATTACACCGAATCTATTGTAGGTTGTATCTCTTTAATTTGCTGGATAATATAAAAGGAAGGACTGGTTTTTTCTCTGTGGATGTAGCCTAAATTGGGTGAACCACGTATATAGGTGTCTCTCTTGTTTTATGTTTTTTCTTTGTTTTTATTTCTACAATATATTTTATGTGTTCCGTTGCTCTATAATATATAATTTTCTAACAAAACTTGGCCGCTAGTAAGCTATCGAGTTGTGTTATAATCAAACCACTAGGAGGAAGAGGAATTTCGTTCGTTCGAGAGAATTTTGTTCCATATCTGAGAAAATATAGCCAAGAGAGATAGGAGGTAGAGCACACAGAGAGGATATGTGCACTGTAGCAGCCCACAGGCCACAAGAATTACTTCTTTGTCACTGCAACCATATTTCTAGACAGAGAAAGAGAACGAAGCGGCCTCACCTTCCAGCTAGTTTTTCTCCTTAAAGGGTTTCCCAGAGATCATATCTTGTGTCTTGTGTCTATGTGTGTTCTTATTTTTTAGCTCTCTACTTTTATACATAATTTCCAATCACATGCATGCAGTAATTACAGCTAAATCCACAAATCTTAAAGTTTAATAAACTCTAATACTGTATAATTTTCATAGTTTTAATATAATATTAGTAGATTTGTTGTGACGAACTGTCCAGTGGAATATCCATGGAATTTTATGGATCATTTGGTATCACAGTAGGTTTCTTTGGGTATTTGTGAATATTTGTAGGGGATCTAGGTTGGCGAGTTCAAACATTGTAAAACCCTAATCATGGCCGAAGAATTTGTAAATGAACCTCATGATCCTCCAGAGGTGAGGTTTTCGCAACTCAAACAACAAGTCATGGATCTAAACCATAATGTAAAACTCCTCATGGCGGCCCTAAGAAATAATTTGGGGCTATTTGGAGAAGATGGGGGTTTGAATACAAAGGACATATTAGAAGGGTGATTAGGAGATCAAGAAGACACATAGAACCAGCTAAAGAAACAACCTAGAAACGATCAACCCAATATGAGTGTCATGAATCAATACTTATTCAAAATTGAATAAAAATTCAATATCAAGTCATACCATGGCGAGATCAACGCTCTCAATTTGAACCACTGGTTGCAGCAACTGGAAGTTTATTTCAACGTCCATTAGATCGAGGAAGGGAAAAAGATCTCATTCGCGCAACTAAAATTAGAGGGCCATGCACTGACTTGGTGGGAGAGCCACCATGGAAACCCTGAGGTTGGAGGGAGAACCTCTAGTGACTAAGTGGGAGGATTTAAAAATCCTCATT
>APFE031263645.1:0-24245 GCA_000404065.3 Pinus taeda | reverse complement strand
TTTGCCCACACAGTAAACCCGTGTCAGGAATAATGTCATAGTGCACTCTAAGAAAAATGTTCGCTGTGTGCACACTCACATGAAGGAAATTGTGTCAAGACTACAAAAAATTCCTTTATAAACAAACGTTTACTAGATTTTGAGATAAAATGTATGCAGGAGCAACCGTTTTGATCCTTTAGGAATCCTTGGCTTTTGTATTTGAATTGCTAGTGTTAATTTTAAGGATTAAACATTTATAAGTACAATCGTATTGGTGAAAACTTAAAAATCATTTTGTTTGTCATCAAACGTTACTATTATAGATTGTTGGAGATTTTAGGCAAGGTTATATTGATTCTAACATTAGTTTTCCCACCATTTATGTAGCCTATCATGTAACCAAGACCTAGTTAGCTAAAAACTTTCTCAATTGAGCAGATTATTAACTTCAACTATAATTGAGTTTAAATCTTAGCCAGATTTCTCGCAGTTAAATGCATCGCCTAGTATTCACTGCATGTCATTCCTGCTCGAGTTGCATTAAAATTTTAAATCTTGAATTTAGTTAGATAGATTTTATTCATGAGGAAGAACAACTCACAGCATTCAGCACAGGCTTTCTGGCCCATAGATGTATTAAATGTAGAAGTTGCTTATAGATTGGCTTGTATATTTGGTTTCATCAAGCAGACTATCCTAGTAGAGGGCTTGCTTTCGGCCGTTTGCAACAAAAATGACAACAGATTGTGGATCTTCATTTTGAATTGTTAAAGTTGTTTAATGATTCAATGCAGGATATTTTACAACAACATGTTATGGAATTACTCAATAAATAATTGGTGTGAGAAATATTTATTCTCCCATTTTTAAACAATGCGATATTGACGATGAAGTTTCTTTAGAGAAAATTCTAAGTCAGAATGAATACATGGAAACCAGCGCTCTTGAGAGGTTAGCTATGCTTTCTTTTTTCATGTATTCAATATTTTACATGTATATTCTGGAAGGATTCTTTTACAAAGATCTTATGTTCTGTTTATAGCTTATATTTACATAGCTGGCAATAATACAGTCAAAATTCAAACACAAGTACATTGATAAGCTACATAGTTTCTCATGTTTATTCAGGTTGGCTAAGGCCACTTTTTATTTCTTATTTCTTACTGAGATGCAATGTTGTGTTATATTACTTTCATATTTCTACCAGTGATCAATGAGGTTTCATTCCATGTTCATAATATAAATTTATTTCTTGAACAACATATTGACTTTAATAACACTATTGCAGTAGGAATAGGGATAAGAGCACTAGATACCCTCGTTGGACCAGGTAGGATATCTTGTAATGCTAAGTTAGGGTTTGGTGACCAACTAGTCATAAGGGAGGAATTGGGATAAGATCACTAGATACCTTTGTTGGACTAGGTGGGATATCTTGTAATGCTAAGTTAGGGTTTAGTGACCAACTAGTCATAAGGAATCAAGATAAGGGCACCAAATTCATTCATCGAATAGGAATAGACATATTGCTTAACTATTTTGACACGGTAAATGTTGGTGCAGTAGAGAGCATGGGAATTCCATCCTAAGAGGATGTTATCTATAGGTGGATGTGGTAGCTGAAGGTAGATGTGTTATAAATGGCCATCTTTTGGTTAGCTATTTGGAGCATTAGTAAGAATAACTTTCTATTGAATACAATAACTATACCTATTTTCTTTTTCCTTTGGAACACCTTGTTGAATGTCTATATCTATGGAAACTTATTTTCTTTGGAAATGTTAGGAAGAATCCATAATTGTCCTTTTACAAGTATTGGTGGGGAGGTGAACAAATTACAAGTCTTTGTTGATAAATTTATCCCTTTGTTGCACAATTCCAAGGTATGCAAAAGTGTGGTTGGGACATTGTAATTGTATTTAAGGTTTTAAATTTAAATTTATTATTGGTTTGAACTTTGTACTGATAGACATATGCTCTTGAAAAGATTCGTTAGATAAGTATCTTCTGGGAGGTCAGTTTATCAAGGTTGACTTCCACAAAGAATTATGCACATTTATCATTTAAAAAAAATGGAGGAAGTGGTGTATCAAATCTTTTTAGTGGAAAAGGAAACACAAGAATATGTTTAAGCATTACTTGAAACATGCAGTGGAGAAGACAATGTAATTCCCACCTTGAGTCAGATATCAAACCTGCTTTTTCATGTGATTTTCAACAAGTGATACTTTTATTCTTACTACAAGACATTTTCCCTTCTTGCAAGGTAGAAAATGAGCAATTTGGTATGGATCATGGTGTATAAGAGAAGATGTCAAATATTCCATTTAGAGGATCACATGTTCATATGACAATTAGAAATGTACTTTTCTTTTGATTTTTGTTTCATATTTTCAATCTCAGTGATCACATGTGATTTGGAATTGAAATTTGAAAATTTCATGATCTCTTTTATGTTGTATAACTTCTAGTTATTTTTGTCTATTTTATTTGTAGAATTTAGTTACTCTTAGATGAGTGGAATTAGAAAACATTGTCAAAATTTAATTAAGTCCATTTCTATGGCATAGTAGCAATAATATCACATACAGTTTCATCCAAGTAGGGATTAATAAGTAGCACAACTAATGGAACTTAGAACCGAAGGTTTCCAATCAAAATACTCATCTAAATAGCATGCCATCTACTAGTTTCTAATGTTTTGATCCTTGTATGAAAGTCTATTATGCAAATCATATTTGATTTTCTCATTTTATTGGTAGTTATAATAATGTGTTTAACTTGTGACTTGTTCTGATCTTATGTTATGTTGATAATTGTTATGATTTATAATATTTATTTTGCTTCAATATGAGAACCCACCTGTATTTCTTTTGAAATCACACCGAAGAAAACATGAAGTATACTCATTTTGGCTAATAGATCTAAGGTATGTCTAGTGGATATTTCCTTTCAATCCTATTTTAAGATTCAAAGAGGGGTAAAAGTCATCCTCCTGCAATTCAGGGTGAGGGTGAAGTAAGCTTATTGTAACACTTCTTCACTGCTTTTCCATTTCTTCATACATGGTTTATCATGTCTATGTCATTTTAGATCTATCTTATTGATAAGATTTCCCTATATTGGTGTGTATAAAGATTCAAATTGTTTGTGTGGAAATATTTTTAAGTGTTGAATATTTTTCCTTCACTCAGATATAGTAGGCAACTACGTTCCGGCAAAAGGGTAGAATATTGTAGGAATTTATTATTATTTTCAAATTTCATTAGCGGTTATTAAAAAAAATACTATAATATGCATGTTGAATATTGGAACTCTTCCATATGATTTGTAAGTTTTACTAGTCATCCTACTGCATTTTTAAATGTTCGAGTGGAATTTTATTGTGCAATGGCATGTTGCTTTGTATTTTTCTTTGTATATAAAGCATTCTAGCTGTGATATTGCCTGACATGGGAAATTGTTTTTCAATGAATTTAAATGTCTAATTAACATCTTAAAGAAGAACACACAAGGTGCTTTATGTAGTGTCGAAGAACTCACATCATTTATGGAATGTCATGACAAAACTATTTCAGAGATTTTGAAATTCATTGATAAATAAGGACATTGTTTTCTTTCATCACATTCTTTGGATGAGCACACCATGCATTCTTGAGGAACCTTACAGATGTGTGATTCCATATTTGATGAAAAAATATGACTATATTTCTTCTTACTTTTATTAAAGTGTTCTAAAGTCTTTTCCTTTCGTATCTAGTTCATTTAGTTTATATTTTATGACTTACTTATTAGTCTCCGCCTCAGCATGGGACTATAGCGATCCATATCGATCCAATTTCATATTAATTGGGGCGTACCAAATCATTTAACCAAAATTTTAAATAAACATTTCAAGGTTTCTTTTGTTTTATCCAAAGTTTTGTGTTCGAGGTCTTATTGCCGGACAGATTGATTATACACCGTACTGATGGTTTAACCAATGTTTTGTGATATTGCAATACATTAACACGTTTTATTGTGACATGACGTTCCTTCTTTGGGCTGAGACGTGGAGAGTGAGGCGCTGCATGCAATGCATCTGTTCCGCTCTATGTTGTATGGACGTGGAGAGTGAGGCTCTGCATGTAATGCATGCATCTGTTCCGCTCTGTGTTGTCATTTTCTTCCCTGGCCTTCATATATACACTATTAATACCCATTGCAGTTCGTACCAAAACACTTGCATTTGCATTCCGTTCATTGGTTCCACGACGCTGCTAACGTTTAAATGGTTTGGTTTATCTGTCGCCCTGCTCCTCCTCCTCCTTCACTCGGGTATTCCCAGTGTTCATGGCCATGAGGAAAATATGTATGGAGGGAACGTGCAACAGCAAATGTGGTCCTGCGACCCGGAGAACAATATGTATGGAGAGGGCGTGCAACGGCAAATGCGGTCCTGCGATCCGGAGAGATTGTCTGATTGCTGCGACTATTTGCAAAGACGGAGAGAGCAGCCATCCGAGAGATGCTGCAATGAATTGTAAAGAATGTCTCCACAATGCCGCTGCCAAGGCACTTCATGTATTTTTGGTCTTCAATTCACAATAATTTTAACTAAAATTGTGATTTCTTACTATTTATTAAATACAAACCAAACTTTTGAAAATTTCTCAGGAAAAATTTATTGAAAAAGGGAGCCCAAAAAGTCGATATTTATGGTTTTATTGTCTGCATTTGTTCCACTGTAAGAATTTATATTTTAACAATGTCTATGTGATTAGTATTGCAGGTTGTCTCGCATATTGGTGTCCATGCATTGTCTCCGGCCAAATAGCCGAGATACTCCATAATGGTTCTACATGTAAGGAAACTAAATAAAAAAGGCAACAGTAAATTTAATCATGGATCGGAATATTATATTATTTTGACGACATATAAACTTTTTGGGTTTTTGTTGTTGTTCGGTAATATTTGTAGCATGTCTTCAAGCCGGATTTACATACTATGCGTTGATGCATGTGGCGTGCACCTCGTGTTATACATGTACCTACCGAAAGAAAATGCACCTCAAATTCAACTTGGAGACGAAGCCATGTGCAGATTATTGTGTCCATCGTTATTGCGAGTCCTGTGCCATGGCTCAGGATTACAAAGAACTCAAGTATAGAGGCTTTGATCCTGCTCTCGGTAATATATATATAGAAAGGCTTAGTCTAAGTTATAGAATAAATGATTTCAAGGTATTTTATGAGTTAATTTTAAGTAAAATCTATTAAAATTATTTAAAACTTTTTTAAGGTGTTGAATATTCAAAAATACATTTATATAATAAATAATTCACATTAATTTTTTTTTAATTATTTTTTAGTTAAAAAAATATTTCATCTATAAAATAGACTAATCTATCTTTTATAAGAAGAATTAAACTAAGCCTATATATATGGATATCTCCACAGAGTATATCTCCTTAGACCTACTCAATTGGCTGAAAATTGTGAATAAAACTATATAATTTAATTGTACTTATTAGCCCAATAACCATTTCTTTGTAAAAGAAAAATTACACAAAAGCATGGAAAAAATGTACAACCTGCCAATAATCCAGTGGATGAATGGTTTCGCTCAGAATTAGAAATTGAACGCCATATCCCACCATGCCCAAGCTCATAGCAATGCCAAGAACAGCCCAAATTGGCAGAAACACTCAGGCCAGTCCAGAAACCTAGCCCATGATTTTTCCAAGATCTGAGGCCACCGCCAAACTATTTAGTTGTAGTTGATTAATCCCCATAATTTTCTTCAGCACAGAAGAGTAATCAGAAAAATCAAAGTTGGTGCCATTGATAGATTGGAGCCAAATTGCTGCCACAAAACAAGTCCAGCGTTTGATGGCCACTGTATTGCTGCCAGGAACCTTGCTCATGATATTGCCCATGTCCCTTCTAAGGTGAGCAATAACAATAACCAGAGGAGAGTTGCTGAGCGCATGCATTGCTTTCATTGATTCTTGGTAACAGTGTTCCTTTTTATAGGCATGAGTTGTGCCAATTGGGCCTTTTTTCAGGACTAGAAAAGAGGGGAACGTCTCCTCGTGGGCTCTGACGCAGTTAAAGGCACTAGCATTGAGAACCAAAGATTATTAATGCACATATCTGAGTGTCACTGATTTGAAGAAACGAAGAACAAATACGTGTTATTGTTTACATTCAAACTGACCAACAAAAGAAAAGTAGCCATTAGTTGTGGGTATATCCATTCAAAAAATCAATCAAATCACATGTTGAGGCACTGGTACTCAGTGCGACTGATGCCGGAAAAAGAATGTGACGAACGCATGACTTACACCTGACTTCATATGGGCAGATAAATAAAACCCTGAAACGCAGTCTGAAAAGGAAAAATGTAACTGTCAACAAAACCCATGAACAGCAGTGTGAAAAGAAAAATGTAATCGTCAATCTTGTCAGCCTGATTCTTGTTCTCCCTATTTCCATTGATACCTTGCGCAAATTACCAAGCCACAGGTAATCCTATGGAATCCATGAATTTCAAAAATGGTCCTGTTGCGGTTACATCGCGCAACTTATTGAACTGCTGGTGATAATTATGTGGAATCAATAAATTTTGGAACAAGCGATCACACTTAAAAGGATAGCTAGCTTGTAACAAGGGTTTATGAATACTGGCATTTGACCTCTGCAAATTTGGACACCTATATTGAAAAACTTTGATGAACACATCTGGCTTTGCAATTTTTGTGTTGCATGCAGAAATTGCTTACCTAACAAATACAAAAAAAATTGTGGGATCTTATGCATGTTATTTGTGTTGCACATCCATGAAACATTTAGACACATCAGGTAATCTCAAATCTCGAGGGTAAATAAGTAATAGAAAACCAGAATAAAACTAGCATTTGCACCTAATGTTGCAAAGGAAACGCGGTAAGGCATCGTGTGTGGAAGAATATTGAAATGTGAATGGGCCTTTTTGAAGGCAAGGGTCCATGATAATGAGTTTGAATTGAGGAAGCCATGCTAAAAACCCTATTCGGGGGTTAAAGTGGCTATGAAATGGAATAAAAGTAGTCATAAATATCCATTGAACTTGTTTAGATACCTTAAAGATTGCCTAGTTGAAGGTGAAGTTAAACAAATGAATTCAAGCAAACAACAATTGGGTATCCATATCGATATACAAAATTTTAAGGAGAGGTATGTTAATCTTTTCAAACAACATTCTAATGTATTTTCCTAGAAATATGAAGACCTTAAACCATATCACATTGTGATGAACTGAATCCCTGCCAGGATATATTCATTAGGACGCTACAGGTGGTCGATAAGGAGGTGAAAACAAATGCTTGGGCTCATGAAGGAGCTCTGTATTGTCCTCCAACCCACACTAATCCTATGCCGATTATATTCCATGGCAACATCGTACACAAAAACATCTCTTGTTCATTACTCCTAGTATGGTAATATTGACTAACTCTGCCTATGTCACAAATCATATAAAAATGGATTTTAGTTAGCTCCGTGGTCCTTGGAGAATAATAATATATCTAAATTACCCTACCTACTCATATATGACTTGGAATTTCCATCCACCTTCTCATACATACATGACCTTTTATCATCACACTCTAGATTCCTAGAAATAAACTCATAACACTCTCTCTCTACTTTCCTACATTTTGAAAGTTTATGTCAAAATAAAAATATAATTTACGGCAACATAATAGTCTTCTTCACAAAGCATTCTATCACTTTTCCATCTACCTTACCTTCTCATGCATGGGCCTTTGTGTAATAACACTCTGCATTTCTAGATACAAAAACACATAACACTCTCCTTAGTTGCATAGTTACTTTCCACCATCTAGGCTTTTTCATTTCATAAGAAAAATAAGTTTTTTAAACTTCTTTTAATACTAGTTTCAGTTTTAAATAGTAATCAAATTCTGAGATATTATTTCAAAATACAATTGTAAGTAAATCATTGTTATGCCTTGCATTTCTTTGTGTATTTAATTTCATTTTTAAATTATAAAACAATTGTTGAAATATTGTGTATTTAGTTTCATTTTTAAACTATAAAAATAATTGTTGAGATATTGTTTCAAAATCTAATTGCAAATAAATTATTGTTATGTCTTGTGTGTATTTATTATTAAAAACAAAAAAAAAAAAAATCATTGTTATGCCTTGCATTTCTTTGTGTACTTAGTTTCAGTTTTAAATTATAAAACAATTGTTTGAGATATTCTTGCAAAATCCAATTGTAAGTAAATCATTGTTATGTCTTGTGTGTATTTCTTATCAAAAACAAATTATTGTTATATTATTCTTATAATTGAATTATTGCAGGAGTGTTGCACCAAAGAATTTCAATAGTTTTAATGATGCTAATTTTCAGTGGGTGTGTGTTGATCACAAAGATTCTCTTGCTTCTGTTCCCCATTGAAAATAAACATCTATCGACAATTAACCATAATATTGCAGTTGCACTGTTAATCCTCGGCACCATCGTCATTGCCATTGGCCTCTTCATGTTCTCTCAGCAAATCGGTGACAGAACCCATGGTTTTTCTATGATTTTTATCCGGAAATAAAGCATTTCATTTTTCTTCTATTTCTCAAATCTGTTTTTGGATTTTTTGGCCTCTTATATCGGTGTTGTCTTACTGCTGAAGATTGAGGGTTATATCTGATTTTATTTTTGTGGGATTTCTATTTATTGTTGTTCAGGTATGTTGTTTGCGTTGTTGGGAACAATCCTGTTTGTCCCAGGGTTCTATTATTCGAGAATTGCAGGGTACGCGTACAAGGCTACAAGGGCTTCTCTTCCTCAAACAATCCAGCAGTGTGAAAAATTTCAAAAACTGAGTTCTTTGGCTTGCAGTCTGATCTTATATGTATTACTTGGGGTTTAGTGGGATATTTATTTATGGGGTTAGGGTTTAAGGTTATGCTTTTCAACCTGAAAATTATGGCCAAATTATGAAAAATTGAGAATTTGCTGGCCTCTTCTGTAAATGAAAGATTGTGCAAATCTTTTCCTGAGGTTTTTTTATTTTTAGGTGCCAATTCAATTACATTGTATAAAGGATATGAGTGTTTGTTAATTCTATGAAAAGCTAAGAAAACTTTGGGGATTATTTAAGATTTCAGGCTACAGGAAGAGTCTCCTCCTTTCCAATCCTCCTTTTATGGTTGTTGTCAATTCCTTAGCTTCTAATGTCCGGCTGTGCAAGGCCAGGATGCCATTTTTGCTTCTTCTTTTTTGGGTAAAACAAGGGACACATTGTACCAGAAGACATATAGGGATTTCGCAGAGGATTCTGTTAAGGTTAAAGTCAAATAACTATGAGTAAAATTCATAGGTACTTTTTTGAAGTACTTATTCTATTTCAAGAAAGATCATTCTATTGTACTAAGCAGTGTGAAATGACCCCGCTTAAGTATATACTGTGTTAGTTTGAATAAGTTTGATAGAATTTAAAATAGGCCATGAACTATTAAGATTTGGCAGAGCTTTATGAATGTTCAGTTAAGTTAGCAGGCTGTTGTCCAGAGGCACGGTTTCAAAGAGAAAATGCCATCTGAAATGAAGACTGTTTATTTACTTGTGGAAAATAACCATTAAATAGTCCAATTGAGAGGCAAATGCCAGTATGCAGCCTACAATTGTTTATTATCAAAAGAACTTAAAGCTTGTTATGCATACCAAATGACAAATACTAATCATTCACGTCAAATAAGGGTTGGAAATTAATAATTTTGGAGGCACCAAATACAACAGTTTAATAATTCTGGAGGCATCAAATACAAGAGTTCAATACAATGATAAAGCTTATTAATAAATGCAGGGTAACATTGTCATGCAGGGCACACCAATCACCCATTTGCTACATGAGTTTCGAAAGCATCACTGGACTCTGGCATGATTAGCATTCAACTTGCATTTTACGAGATAGTAAAGATACATGGACAGGGTATCTCTAGAACATGACATCATGCCCCTGAGTAACAAATTATAAACAAAACAAATACATTTCCAACTGGCTTATCACATATTTCATTAAAATTTGTGATAGATAACCTACCATAAACAATCCAAAACTCAAACTGGACTGGACGATCTCTATCTAAACAAGGCTGGGGACTTGAGGCTGTTGTGCAAATTATTGCATACACATTCCATGACAACCTATACTACAAACATTCAAATATAATCTGAGCTCACATATCCCTCTCAAGGAATTATAAGTTTTTGTCCAGCATAGATGGTGTCATCAATGTACTTATTTGCAGCTTTTATTTGATCAACTGAAACCTGCACTCAACCAAGGAAACATAACCAGTTACACAAGTCTTATACAATGGATAGAAGGGAACAACATGGCAACTTAGTTTCACATGCATTCAAAAAGATGAACAACAACTACGCTAAGAAATGCTCTACAATAAGGTGGGACAAAGAATAAAGATACTTGATAAATAGAGTGAGACCACTCACCAAAATACAAAAGTTCAATACAACGATAAAGCTTATTAATAAACGCAGGGTAGCATTGTCATGCAGGGCACACCAATCACCCATTTGCTACATGAGTTTCCAAAGCATCACTAGACTTTGGCATGATTAGCAGTCAACTTGCATTTTACGAAATAGTAAAGAGACATGGACATGGTATCTCTAGAACATGATATCATGCCTGTGAGTAACAAATTATAAACAAAACAAACACATTTCCAACTAGCTTATCACATATTTCCTTAAAATTTGTGATAGATAATCTACCATAAACAATCTAAAACTCAAACTCGACTGGACGATCTCTTATATCTAAACAAGACTGGGGACTTGAGGTTGTTGTGCAAATTACTGCATACACATTCCATGACAACCTGTACTACAAACTTTCAAATATAATCTGAGCTCCCATATCCCTCTCAAGGAATTATAAGTTTTTCTCTAGCATAGATGGTGTCATCAGTGTACTTAGATGGTGTCATAGAGCTATAGGCGAATGTGATAATCATAAACATCGAAATGTTACTGGGTTTTTTCATCTCCCTCACCTTCTAAGTAGGCATGGGCATCCCAATATCCATTGCTGATAAGAAGTTTTCTATGCACACCTAGATTGCAAGATATTTCTGAAGTTTTCAGAGAACATCGCAAAATGAAAAGACAAATGCAGTGTCTGACAATACTTGGTATGATGAATTAATAACTGGATAGACCAGAATAACTATATATAGAAAAAAATTAAACAAAACAACAAAGAATACATGTAAATTCAACAGAAATATATCAACTACAGAACTATCAATACATATAAATATAAATCATTGATCGATCGTTCAACCTTCAAAACTATTATCTCTATGAGATGTGTTAAAAATTTTGAAAAAACATGACAAAATTGGCAATGTATGCCAACTAAAAAAAAACCCTGAAAATTGTTCTTCACTATTGAGCTTATATCTTTTAGGATATTTAAATAATTTCTATGGTCAAGTTTGTCAATCTCCCTTCCTTCCCTTTATAAGCAACTCCTGAACTTCTCCGGTGTATGGGTGAACATGGTATGCATATTCTTTCATAACAGAAAATACCACCATCTCCAAACAGATCAGCACATTTTGCAAAGCCTCTTGAATGTGTTCCACGTCAAGCCAGAAATGGTGGGAGCGGATAATACCGGCAGAGGCCACTATGTCAAGTACAACTCCCTAAAAACAAAGGAAGAATTATTAATGGTTTACAATGCTAAAACCTCGATAAGAGAAGCCTATAACAAGAGAATACATGCAAGGCAGGGCAAGGAAACGCTATTATACTTGCTTTTCTCCAAAATAACAGTAAATTATGTTTTTGTTTCACAGGTCTAATATATGGTATCAAAACATTTTGGTACATGACATACCTGCAAGAAGCAAAAGAATACAATTCCTTTGACGCACAAAAACTTTGCCAGGGGCTTGTGGGGTTCCAACTCCTTGGCAAAGACATGGTAAACAACAACCAGAGAATAAAGGGCCACGGATACAGAAATGTTCAATATAATTGAGAAAACCTAACTAATCCATCCAGTATATAGGCCAAGCAATTGGAAAACTATCATTAAAATTGACAAAACTGGTCTTATGATAGCAAATTGCCATGCCCAATATTTAAGAAGCTTCAGCGTATGATGATCCAGATGCACTATGCGAGGTTGTAAAGCGAAGATAGCTTGTCTGCAGATTGTTGGAAAAATGGACACCAAATAAAAGTATTTCCTACTTAACATGATTGTTAATGGTAATCAACAAGATGCCAATTCACATTTCTTGCACCTATGGTTTTGAGGAACACAACAAAGCTACTAGTTATTGATGTAGGATCTTGGGTATAAAAACAAAAATGTACTGCAACAAAATGTAATGTACCTGAAAAAGTGTCATGGGAAATGAATGGTGAATCTCTCTACCCTTGATCCCATCAAGGACTATTTTCTGGCTCATGGAGATATTCAAATAGCTATACATCAATGCCAAGAATTTCGCAATCACCTGACACAACCAATTAAAATACTCCTTTTTGTTAATGAATTGAAGAGCAAATCAGTGTGAATTCAATTAAAATAAAATACAACCATGCTGCAAAGAGTCGTCCCATCATTCAACTCACAGAAAGCCATTGCTGGCTCCAAGTCCAAAAGATTCGAGAAAGAAATTCAAGCAAATAGAGGACAGAAAACTACTTCCTTGGGTAAAAGCTATTCTGTTCTAGCAAAGGCCTGTCTGTGTGTGTGTGTATACACAAGGCTTGCAAGAGGTGCTATGGATAAGAGAGCCTACCAAGCCCTCATAACACTCTTTAATTGAATCCAAGAACATGAAGTAGATTTTGCTTCCTTCAATATCTACTAAGCCAGCAAATGCATCAATGGCATATATGGGAGCCATTAATATGATAATAATAATGGCCTTCTACTCCTTGGCATTCTTCCAATAGAAAAAGTGTTGGGATAGCAGCTGAACTGTAAAATGCATCGTCAACATTGTGCAGAATCCTGCCCCAAGAAGTGTCGACATTCTCCGGTCCATCTGCATTATATCCATATTTACTAAACTCTTACTTTTTCTTCGAAACCTACAGATCACAAAGAAAAAAAGGAAAACTAAATTCAGGTCAAAACAAGAGTGTATATTACTAGATCCAGGGTCCGGTGTTCAGTTGATCCTGCACACTAAGAGTCTCCTCCTTTCCAATCCTCCTTTTATGGTTGTTGTCAATTCCTTAGTTTCTAATGTCCGGTTGTGCAAGGCGAGGATGCCCTTTTTGCTTCTTCTTTTTTGGGTAAAACAAGGGACACATTGTACCAGAAGACATATAGGGATTCCGTAGAGGATTTTGTTAAGGTTAAAGTCAAATAACTATGAGTAAAATTCATAGGTACTTTTTTGAAATACTTATTCTATTTCAAGAAAGATCATTCTGTTGTACTAAGCAGTGTGAAATGACCCCGCTTAAGTAAATAATGTGTTAGTTCGAATAAGATTGATAGAATTTAAAATAGGCCGTGAACTACTAAGATTTGGCAGAGCTTCATAAATGTTCAGTTAAGTTAGCAGGCTATTGTCCGAGGCACAGTTTCAAAGAGAAAATGCCATCTAAAATGAAGACTGTTTATTTACTTGTGGAAAATAACCATTAAATAGTCCAATTGAGAGGAAAATGCCAGTATGCAGCCTGCATTTTTTTATTATCAAAAGAAGTTAAAGCTTTTTATGCATACCAAATGACAAATACTAATCATTCACACCGCAATAAGGGTTGGAAATTAATAACTCTGGAGGCACCAAATACAAGAGTTCAATAATTCTGGAGGCACCAAATACAAGAGTTAAATACAACGATAAAGCTTATTAATAAACACAAGGTAGCATTGTCATGCAGGGCACACCAATCACCCATTTGCTACATGAGTTTCGAAAGCATCACTGGACTCTGGCATGATTAGCATTCAACTTGCATTTTACGAGATAGTAAAGATACATGGACAGGGTATCTCTAGAACATGACATCATGCCCCTGAGTAACAAATTATAAACAAAACAAATACATTTCCAATTGGCTTATCACAGATTTCATTAAAATTTGTGATAGATAACCTACCATAAACAATCCAAAACTCAAACTAGACTAGACGATCTCTTATATCTAAACAAGACTAGGGACTTGAGGCTGTTGTGCAAATTATTGCATACACATTCCATGAGAACCTATACTACAAACATTCAAATATAATCTGAGCTCCCATATCCCTCTCAAGGAATTATAAGTTTTTTTCCAGCATAGATGGTGTCCTTAGTGTACTTATTTGCAGCTTTTATTTGATCAATTGAAACCTGCACTCAACCAAGGAAACAGAACCAGCTACACAAGTCTTATACAATGGATAGAAGGGAACAACATGGCAACTTAGTTTCACATGCATTCAAAAAGCTGAACATCAACTACGCTAAGAAATGCTCTACAATAAGGTGGGACAAAGAATAAAGATACTTGATAAATAGAGTGAGACCACTCACCAAAATACAAGAGTTCAATACAACGATAAAGCTTATTAATAAACGCAGGGTAGCATTGTCATGCAGGGCACACCAATCACCCATTTGCTACATGAGTTTCCAAAGCATCACTGGACTTTGGCATGATTAGCATTCAACTTGCATTTTATGAAATAGTAAAGAGACATGGACATGGTATCTCTACAACATGACATCATGCCCATGACTAACAAATTATAAACAAAACGAATACATTTCTAACTGGCTTATCACATATTTCCTTAAAATTTGTGATAGATAACCTACCATAAACAATCTAAAACTCAAACTGGACTGGACGATCTCTTATATCTAAACAAGACTAGGGACTTGAGGCTGTTGTGGAAATTAATGCATACACATTCCATGACAACCTGTACTACAAACTTTCAAATATAATCTGAGCTCCCATATCCCTCTCAAGGAATTATAAGTTTTTCTCCAGCATAGATGGTGTCATCAGTGTACTTAGATGGTGTCATAGAGCTATAGGCGAATGTGATAATCATAAAAATCAAAATGTTACTGGGTTTTTTCATCTCGCTCACCTTCTAAGTAGGCATGGGCATCCCAATATCCATTGTTGATAAGAAGTTTTTTCTATGCACACCTAGATTGCAAGATATTTCTGAAGTTTTTAGAGAACATCGCAAAATGAAAAGACAAATACAGTGTCTGACAATACTTGGTATGATGAATTAATAATTGGATAGACCAGAATAAATATATATAGAAAAAAATTAAACAAAACAACAAAGAATACATGTAAAATCAACAGAAATATATCAACTACAGAACTATCAATACATATAAATATAACTCATTGATCGATCGTTCAACCTTCAAAACTATTATCTCTATCAGACGTGTTAAAAATTTTGAAAAAACATGACAAAATTGGCAATGTATGCCAACTAAAAAAAAAAACCCTGAAAATTGTTCTTCACTATTGAGCTTATATCTTTTAGGATATTTAAATAATTTCTATGGTCAAGTTTGTCAATCTGCCTTCCTTCCCTTTCTAAGCAACTCCTGAACTTCTCCGGTGTATGGGTGAACATGGTATGCATATTGTTGCATAACAGAAAATAACACCATCTCCAAACAGATCAGCACATTTTTCAAAGCCTCTTGAATGTGTTCCACGTCAAGCTAGAAATGGTGGGAGCGGATAATACCGGCAGAGGCCACTATGTCAAGTACAACTCCCTAAAAACGAAGGAAGAATTATTAATTCTTTACAATGCTAAAACCTCGATAAGAGAAGCCTATAACAAGAGAATACATGCAAGGCAGGGCAAGGAAATGCTATTATACTTGCTTTTCTCCAAAATAATAGTAAATTATGTTTTTGTTTCACACGTCTAATATACAGTATCAAAACATTTTGGTACATGACGTACCTGCCAAAAGCAAAAGAATACAATTCCTTTGACACACAAAAACTTTGCCAGGGGCTTGTGGGGTTCCAACTCCTTGGCAAAGTCATGGTAAAAAATGACCAGAGAATAAAGGGCCAGGGATACAGGAATGTTCAATATAATTGAGAAAACCCAACTGATCCATCCAGTATATAGGCCAAGCAATTGGAAAACTATCATTAAAATTGACAAAACTGGTCTTATGATAGAAAATTGCCATGCCCAATATTTAAGAAGCTTCAGTGTATGATGATCCAGATGCATTATGCGAGGCTATAAAGCGAAGATAGCTTGTCAGCAGATTGTTGGAAAAATGGAAACCAAATAAAAGTATTTCCTACTTAACATGATTGTTAATGGTAATCAACAAGATGCCAATTCACATTTCTTGCACCCATGGTTTTGAGGAACACAACAAAGCTGCTGCTAGTTATTGATGTAGGATCTTGGGTATAAAAACAAAAATGTACTGCAACAAAATGTAATGTACCTGAAAAAGTGTCATGGGAAATGAATGGTGAATCTCTCTACCCTTGATCCCATCAGGGACTATTTTCTAGCTCATGGAGATATTCAAATAGCTATACATCACGCCAAGAATTTCGCAATCACCTCACACAACCAATTAAAATAATCCTTTTCGTTAATGAATTGAAGAGCAAATCAGTATGAATTCAATTAAAATAAAATTCAACCATGCTGCAAAGAGTCGTCCCATCATTCAATTGACAGAAAGCCATTGCTGGCTCCAAGTCCAAAAGATTCGAGAAAGAAATTCAAGCAAATGGAGGACAGAAAACTACTTCCTTGGGTAAAAGCTATTCTATTCTGTCAAAGGTCTGTCTGTGTGTGTGTGTATACAAAAGGCTTACAAGAGGTGCTATGGATAAGAGAGCCTACCAAGCCCTCATAACACTCTTTAATTGAATCCAAGAACATGAAGTAGATTTTGCTTCCTTCAATATCTACTAAGCCAGCAAATGCATCAATGGCATATATGGGAGCCATTAATATGATAATAATAATGGCCTTCTGCTCCTTGGCATTCTTCCAATAGAACAAGTGCTGGGATAACAGCTGAACTGTAAAAGTCATCGTCAACATTGTGCAGAATCCTGCCCCAAGCAGTGTCGACCTTCTCCAGTCCATCTGCATTATATCCATATTTGCTAAACTCTTACTTGTTCTTCGAAACCTACAGATCACAAAGAAAAAAAGGAAAACTAAATTCAGGTCAAAACAAGAGTGTATATTACTGGATCCAGGCTCCGGTGTTTAGTTGATCCTGCACACTAAGAGTCTCCTCCTTTCCAATCCTCCTTTTATGGTTGTTGTCAATTCCTTAGTTTCTAATGTCTGACTGTGCAAGGCCAGGATGCCCTTTTTGCTTCTTCTTTTTTGGGTAAAACAAGGGACACATTGTACCAGAAGACATATAGGGATTCCACAGAGGATTCTGTTAAGGTTAAAGTCAAATAACTGAGTAAAATTCATAGGTACTTTTTTGAAGTACTTATTCTATTTCAAGAAAGATCATTCTATTGTACTAAGCAGTGTGAAATGACCCCGCTTAAGTAAATACTGTGTTAGTTCAAATAAGTTTGATAGAATTTAAAATAGGTCGTGAACTACTAAGATTTGGCAGAGCTTTATGAATGTTCGGTTAAGTTAGCAGGTTGTTGTCCAGAGGCACAGTTTCAAAGAGAAAACACCATCTGAAATGAAGACTGTTTATTTACTTGTGGAAAATAACCATTAAATAGTCCAATTGACAGGCAAATGCCAGTATGCAGCCTGCATTTTTTTATTATCAAAAGAAGTTAAAGCTTGTTATGCATACCAAATGACAAATACTCATTCACATCGCAATAAGGGTTGGAAATAAATAATTCTGCAGGCACCAAATACAAGAGTTCAATAATTCTGGAGGCACCAAATACAAGAGTTCAATACAACGATAAAGCTTATTAATAAACGTAGGGTAGCATTGTCATGCAGGGCACACCAATCACCCATTTGCTACATGAGTTTCGAAAGCATCACTGGACTCTGGCATGATTAGCATTCAACTTGCATTTTATGTGATAGTAAAGATACATGGACAGGGTATCTCTAGAACATGACATCATGCCCCTGAGTAACAAATTATAAACAAAACAAATACATTTCCAACTGGCTTATCACATATTTCATTAAAATTTGTGATAGATAACCTACCATAAACAATCCAAAACTCAAACTGGACTGGACGATCTCTTATATCTAAACAAGACTGGGGACTTGAGGCTGTTGTGCAAATTATTGCATACACATTCCATGACAACCTATACTACAAACATTCAAATATAATCTGAGCTCCCATATCCCTCTCAAGGATTTATAAGTTTTTGTCCAGCATAGATGGTGTCATCAGTGTACTTATTTGCAGCTTTTATTTGATCAACTGAAACCTGCACTCAACCAAGGAAACAGAACTAGTTACACAAGTCTTATACAATGGATAGAAGGGAACAACATGGAAACTTAGTTTCACATGCATTCAAAAAGCTGAACAGCAACTACACTAAGAAATGCTCTACAATAAAGTGGGACAAAGAATAAAGATACTTGATAAATAGAGTGAGACCTCTCACCAAAATACAAGAGTTCAATACAATGATAAAGCTTATTAATAAACGCAGGGTAGCATTGTCATGCAGGGCACACCAATCACCCATTTGCTACATGAGTTTCCAAAGCATCACTGGACTCTGGCATGATTAGCATTCAACTTGCATTTTACGAAATAGTAAAGAGACATGGACATGGTATCTCTACAACATGACATCATGCCCGTGAGTAACAAATTATAAACAAAACAAATACATTTCGAACTGGCTTATCAGATATTTCCTTCAAATTTGTGATAGATAACCTACCATAAACAATCTAAAACTCAAACTGGACTGGACGATCTCTTATATCTAAACAAGACTGGGGACTTGAGGGTGTTGTGCAAATTACTGCATACACATTCCATGACAACCTGTACTAAAAACTTTGAAATATAATCTGAGCTCCCATATCCCTCTCAAGGAATTATAAGTTTTTCTCTAGCATAGATGGTGTCATCAGTGTACTTAGATGGTGTCATAGAGCTATAGGCGAATGTGATAATCATAAACATCAAAATGTTACTGGGTTTTTTCATCTCCCTCACCTTCTAAGCAGGCATGGGCATCCCAATATCCATTGCTGATAAGAAGTTTTCTATGCACACCTATATTGCAAGATATTTCTGAAGTTTTCAGAGAACATCACAAAATGAAAAGACAAATACAGGGTCTGACAATACTTGGTATGATGAATTAATAACTGGATAGACCAGAATAAATATATATAGAAAAAATTAAACAAAACAACAAATAATACATGTAAATTCAATAGAAATATATCAACTACAGAGCTATCAATACATATAAATATAACTCATTGATCGATCGTTCAACCTTCAAAACTATTATCTCTATCAGATGTGTTACAAATTTTGAAAAAACATGACAAAATTGGCAATGTATGCCAACTAAAAAAACAAACCCTGAAAATTGTTCTTCACTATTGAGCTTATATCTTTTAGGATATTTAAATAATTTCTATGGTCAAATTTGTCAATCTGCCTTCCTTCCCTTTCTAACCAACTCCTGAACTTCTCCGGTGTATGGGTGAACATGGTATGCATATTGTTGCATAACATAAAATACCACCATCTCCAAACAGATCAGCACATTTTGCAAAGCCTCTTGAATGTGTTCCACGTCAAGCCAGAAATGGTGGGAGCGGATAATACCGGCAGAGGCCACTATGTCAAGTACAACTCCCTAAAAACAAAGGAAGAATTATTAATGGTTTACAATGCTAAAACCTGGATAAGAGAAGCCTATAACAGGAGAATACATGCAAGGCAGGGCAAGGAAATGCTATTATACTTGCTTTTCTCCGAAATAACAGTAAATTATGTTTTTGTTTCACAGTTCTAATATACGGTATCAAAACATTTTGGTACATGACGTACCTGCCAGAAGCAAAAGAATACAATTCCTTTGATGCACAAAAACTTTGCCAGGGGCTTGTGGGGTTCCAACTCCTTGGCAAAGACATGGTAAAAAACGACCAGAGAATAAAGGGCCAGGGATACAGGAATGTTCAATATAATTGAGAAAACCCAACTGATCCATCCAGTATATAGGCCAAGCAATTGGAAAACTATCATTAAAATTGACAAAACTGGTGGCGGCGGCGGAGCTCCTAAGGTTGATGAATTGCAGCCCCATCCGATCAAGGATCAGCTTGCAGGAATAGATTACTGCATAACCAGTCCTCCTCCATGACGTATGGTCTCTTTAACATGATAATGGTTTTTAATTCTTTCTGTACCTAACTGCATATCTTGTATGTGTTTTGTCTCAGATCAGCTGAAAACTAAAGCTTCTAAGGAGTCAGGCAAAAAACCATTGTTTGTTGATGCAATGAGCAGAGTACAAAATCTTTTCAAATGCATCACCAGAAACCAGGAAGAGTAAGGTCACTTACTCTTGGAGAAGTGAGTGGTGAAATTCACCACATCAAAACAGAAATCTCTGCAATCAAAGCCCAGATTGCAGAAATACAAAAGGGAAAACAGGCTGCAGCTAGCCAAAAGTATGAAGAAGAAGACGAAGATGAGGATGATCCTGGAATCAAGCTGTACATGCTCAACAAGTCCAAATTGCTGAAGGTATGCAAGACCCAAATTTCGGCTTCAAGGACATGAGATTATTTACTATTACCTATCAACAACGTCATGTTAAGGTAAATATTTGTTTTCAAGGAAAGATTTTTCAAATAATTGCATTATTTCATATTATATTCCATCATTGGATAGACAAACTGCATAAGATCAGTTTCATAGAAATATATGCATATGGAGCATACGCAAAATACCCTGCAAATTGTTCCAGTGCAAGATAGCCATATGAAATGGTGACAAAATGCATTGAGAGGGATTTCAAAGCAGAAGATGCATATAGATCTCGGATAAATTGCATTACACACGGTTATAGAAAAAATTATTTGCATTTGAAATGTTTCCATTGCAAGATTTGCAGCAAGTTATTCATTGACTGAACGGAAATCAGTTGGAGAACAAGTTATGCATAATAAACTTAGAACGGAAAACAGTTGCAGAACAAGGTATGCAAAAAATTTAGGCAAAACTCATATCTAAGGGGGGTGTGCGCGCGGACTCGCAAAATGGATGAGAGAGAGCTTCATCTCAAGATATGCAGTTGGACAATAGTTAAACTACATCAGACATGGCTTCAAAAAACAGAGATGCAAATCAGTCATAGGCAGAATGCATTTAAGAAATTATGGAGCAGGATTAGAAGTTGGGCAACAAGAAAAATGAATGGCAAAGAGCTAGAGCAAGATTTGCAGTTTGGGCCAAGCATAAAATGCATTGATAGACAAGCTTGAGCCATTATAGGTAACGGTAACTGTAAACCGTCTCCAGCTGGAAAACCTTATTAGTCTGAGACAAAACACATACAAGATATGCAGTTCGGTACAGAAAGCATTAAAAACCATTATCATGTTAAAGAGACCATACGCCATGGAGGAGGACTCATTATGCAGTAATCTATTCCTGCAAGTTGATCCTTGACCGGATGGGGCTGCAATTCATCAACCTTAGGAGCTCCTCCGCTGCCACCACCACCGCCACGACCACCACCTCCTCCTCCTGCCATACTTACAACACTAGAATCTGCTCACAGAATTTCCTCCTGCACTCCCCAATCACAAGTGGAAACCGCTGCTCCAAAGTAATAGCCTCCCAGCGTCCCCTGTAATGATTCTGCCAGCCAAGAAAAAAAACAAAGGAAACTAAGTCTTCTACACTGGCTGTTCACTCCAGCTATTAAAGTATTTACACATGAAACCTCTTTCCCTCCTCAAACAAATACCCCAAAGAACAAGCAGCCAAATGAGAGCAATTTCGAAGAAATTGTGAAAACACACCAAAATAATCAACAACTCAACTCCATAAGCAGCCAAATGACAAGCAGCATAGGAAACATTGTGAAAAACGCCTAAAAGAAATCAACAACTACTGCACTTTAACCACATAAATATTCAAAATGCTCTGCAGAAAGAATCTGTTGCACCAATATCACTATGAACATTAAGGAACCTTACAGATGTGTGATTCCATATTTGATGAAAAAATGGAAAGATTTCACTTAGATTATTTATATGATGTACTTATGAAAAGAATAACTATTGATGTACGATATTCCTCCTCAATCCAATATGACGCTATTTCTTCTTACTTTTATTAAAGTGTTCCAAAGCCTTTTCCTTTCATATCTAGTCCATTTAGTTTATATTTTATGACTTACTTATTTTTTATGGGTTTTGTCTATTAGATTAAGCTCTTCAGCTATGGAGCTCAAAAAAATAGTGAGCCTTGTCTCTTTGAAAGAAATATGCTTGAATGTCTTCAGATATTTGTGGATATAGTTTTAAATGTTGGAAACGGAGTCTTGTCTAATTATCTCTTATGCTTGGATGTCTTCAGATATTTGTGGATATAGTTTTAAATGTTGGAAACGGAGTCTTGTCTAATTATCTCGATATGCATAAGACAGTAAGTTTTGTTTGCTTGTCTTGTTATTGGATATGTACACTTGATTGATTGTATTAGCCAGGTGTTTTGGTTATCACCTATTATTCTTAAGTGAATCATATTTATCTATTGATACTAGTTTTAATATGTTCCCTAAATTTTATATATCAAGTCTCTATTGTTTCCATTGATGTAGGTAGAAAAAATGTATCACACTCTTTCAAACTACTTTGTAGTATTCTAGGTAGATGGATTCTTTGTAGCTAGCTAAAGAAGAGCTTAAGGAAAAGGGAAATAATATTAGGTTTGAAGATGCAAGTGGAACAAGTATGGGCGAAGGTGAAGGTCTGAAGGATGTTTTCTGAAGGATGTTAGTGATCAGATAGAAGATGAAAATCAACTTTTTGGGGGTTCTCAAAAGTTGAGTCTTTTATGAATTAGCTTGCTTCATGTTTCTTCAAGAGTACTAATTGCATTTTCAATGGATCTTTTCTAAGTTTTTGTAGTTGACAATTTCATATTTCAGCCAAATGAAGAGCACAATGCATCCCAAAAAACCCTCAGTGGTCCTGATAAAATTATAGAGATGGAAAAATATTTTAATACAAATGATATGTCTAGTTTCAGTGAGGATTTAGGTGATGAGAGTGGGGGTGATGATTCAGAGGTAAATATTGAGTTAGCCATGGGGAAGAAAGGTGAGGATGAATATGTGGTTGATGAACAACTATGAAACAAATATTAGGATTGTCGACCAAAAAATATAAAAGCAAAAACAAAAACAAAACAAAACAAAAAAAACAAAAAAAAAACAAAAAAACAAAAAACAAAAAACAAAACCTGGGGCTTATGCTCAGGATACCATGTCAGACTCAATGGATATCAAAGCCAAGTAGGATGAAAACAATAATGAAGCATGGGCACAAGATAAAAATTATGAAAGTCATGACACAACTTCAAAGGATTCAGGAGTTTATGATGATGAAAATGATAACCCCAGGGTTCTGACCATGAATAAAGAGTATGATTATACTGATCATACAGGGATGCAACCTCATGTAGAGGAAGAAATTATTTATGAAGATATGGAAGTGGAAGAACCTACAAATTCAGAAATAGATGAGGAAGAGCAACTTGACTCCAATCTAGATGATAAGACTACTTAGAACATTGTTAAAGAAGACAAGGAGCATTCGTTTAATAAAATTTTGATATGGAAGTTGGTGAGAAAGGTGGTGACTCTAGTGGAGAGACAGAATAAGAGGGACCTATTGAAATTAATGAAATAAAGGAAGATCCATATGGAGGAAATAACTACTCAATTGAATATGATGATATTTCCTCTCAAGTGGATGCTAATCATACACTACCAGATTCTTAATATCCTCCAAATTCAAATAGAAGCAATGAAATCTAAATCCAATCATGGAAAATTTTAAGAACACCCCCTAAATTTATAAGTATAATAAATGGGCGAATCTTCATGGTATATAGGAAAAATGGAAGGCGATTTTATCAATAATATAATATGTATATATAATTTTTTGGCGAATCCCTCACCAGGCATGGCGAATATTTTACTCAATTATAAAATATTGTAAGATCTTG
>APFE031263642.1:1995-4495 GCA_000404065.3 Pinus taeda | reverse complement strand
GGCCACCTAGGAGTCCACCGAGACAGCAGCAACGGTGGACCTCGACCGTATGATTGGCAGCCTCAATGAAAATGAAATGGAAGGAAATAAAAAAACAAGACCAACCAAGCCCACAACCTCTATTAGAAATGCCCCCTGACCCTCCAAGCCACGCACCGAGGCCACCTAGGAGTCCACTCGGACAGCAGCAACGGTGGACCTCGATCACGCGACCGCCTGCGTAAACCACGATGTGAAGGTAAAGGAAGGAAATAAATGCAAATATGGAGGCTCGATACACAATACAAGAACATATCCAAACAAGAGGAGGGATCGGGCAGCTTCACACCCCACGCACCCTACGTAAAGGCAACCTAGGAGATTTCCAACAACTTTACCGACCGGACGATGAATAACTTTCCCCTACAGCCACCTCCACGCAGAGGGAGGTCAAAGCGTTCCACCTCGAAATCCTTCTTCCATATAGCCCCCACCATTGATGTAGCAAGCCTCCTCCCCGTTGGACCACGAGCGCATACACAATTTAAACAACACATGCCCCCAACCCTCCCCTCCCCGCACGGAAGCCACCTAGGAGTCCACCCGGACAGCAGCAATGATGGACCTTGATTGCATGATCACCTGCGGTAGCCTCAATGCAAAGGAAACGGAAGGAAATAGAACAAGACCAATCGAGCCCACAACCTCTCTTAGAAATGCCCCCCGACCCTCCCCGCCGTGCACCGAGGCCACCTAGGACTCCACCCGGACAATAGCAATGGTAGACCTCGATCACTTGACCACTTGCGGCAACCACGATCCGAAGGCAAAGGAAGGAAATAAATGCAAATCAAGGGCTCGCTACACAATACAAGAACATATCCAAACAGGAGGACAGATCGGGCAGCTCCGCACCCCACGCACCCTACGTACAGGAAACCTAGGAGATTTCCCACAGCTTTACCGACCGGACGATGAATAATTTTCCCCTACGGCCACCTCCATGCAAAGGAGGGAGGTCAAAGCATTCCACCTTGAAATCTTCTTCCAGATAGGCCCCACCATTGACGTAGCAAGCCTCCTCCCCATTGGACCACGAGTGCATACACAATTGAAACAACAAAATTCCCATAAACGTTGTGACTTAACATTTCCAACCGCAAAAGCCTGCCATGCACGCAAGATGCAAGGAAAAGTCCAACCCCATGATCAAACATATGGGCCAACACATCTATCAAAACCTCAAAGCCAGCGCAACCACAAACGATGTGCACTTTGAAAGGAAAGCCAACCCTTGAATTTACAACAAGGAGAACAGTGCCTCACATCACCCGATGGAAAAAGCAAGCAAGAGGGAGGGTTGGTGGTTTACAACCAAAACCCTTCCAAGGCCCTCTTAAATGTATGCATCTCAACCGAAAATGCCAACACAAAAAGAGTACAAGCACAAGAAACCGACGCCATAAACAACCGAACAATGAAGAGGCCAACCCTCACAAGGAGCCACACCACAACAATCCATACAACTCCGAGAACTTGGAGTAGTCGGGGAATTTTTCACATATGCCTCCAGGGACAAGCATGGCCAACATTACCGCTCATGCGCTACCGAGTGGGCATGGAGAGAAGATGAAAATCGACCACCCTACAAATGACCCAAGGCCATTCTTGAGGCAAACCCGGAAAACCAACTCAATTACCAACCCACCTTTCACACGAAAAGCAAAACCCTCTGCACCAAATAGGGAGGAGGAAAACAATACAACGAGGAGCCAATTTCAATGGAGCCACACATGGCTGCCCAGCACAATCAAAATTTTCTATTCGCAACAACCGAGGGGCACAACAGCGACATAGGCACGACAGAGTTTTAGGGCTCCCATCTGGGACCACAACAACAGAGGCTCAAGAGAAAGCCGAGCAAACTTTCACCATTCTTATCGTTGGGATGGGCAAGAGGGACAGGGATGAGCATGGCCCACACTACCGCTCATGCGCTACCAAGTGGGGATGGAGAGAAGATTAAAATCGGCCACCCTACAAACAACCCAAGGCCATCGTTCAGGCGAACCTGAAAACACAACTCGCTTACCAACCCACCTTTCACACGGAAAGAAAACCTGCCACTGGTATCATCTGGAGGGGCACGAGGGGACCAGGACGAGCCCGGGAGCCACACCACAATAGCCCATACAGCTCCAAGGACTTCGAGAGCAGAAGGGTAATTGTTCACATATGCCTCGCGGGACGACCATGGCCAACATTACCGCTCATGCGCTACCGAGTGGGGATGGAGAGAAGATGAAAATCGGCCACCCTACAAACGACCCAAGGCCATCATTCGGTGAAACCCGAAAACACAACTCGATTGCCAACCCACCTTTCACATGGAAAGAAAACCTGCCGCTGGTATCATCTAAAGAGGCATGAGGAGACCAGGACAAGCTAGGGAGCCACACCACAACAGCCCATACAGCTCCAAGAACTTGGAGAGCAGAAGGGGAATTGTTCACATATGCCT
>APFE031263641.1:0-37361 GCA_000404065.3 Pinus taeda | reverse complement strand
AAGAGACCTTGGGATGTGAATCCCAACGGTCACATAATGTACCATAAATATACATCATTTGTGAATAAAAAATGCAATGCATGATTTATCTTTCTATTTGCTCTTGCCAGCACAGGGGAAGAGTTGCCCTCCTGCAGAAGTCCGAATTCAGTCGAGGAGCAGCAGGATCAGTCGAGAAGGCTGACGTCAGAGCTCCAAGAGGCAGAGGAGGCAGTGCAGAGCTGATGCAGAGTCCCAGTGTGCTCCACGCAGGCCCACACAGCTACTGCGATGGGGCAACGCAGTTGTAGTCGAGGATAGTCAGTCCGGTTGCCGGATCAGAGGGATTTTTCCGGGTGAAGTGTGGTAATATCACATAGGGTTCTGCCAATATATTGAATTTTTGTAACTGGACAACCGAGGTCCGAGAGGGCATCCATAGTTGTATTTAGAACTACTGCTTAATAATAGAAAACCCTTATAGTTGTTGCATTGGTTTTTTTGCATTGGGTTTTTTCCAGAGACGTTTGTCAAAAACTAACGGTGTCCCTTGTGTGTTTGTCTCGTATCTTTTTCAGTTTATGATTTCTATGTTAGTGTAGTCTGCAATAGTGTTTTTCATCGTTGTTTAAATAATTAAATAACTTGTTGAATAGAAAAGCAAGTAAGAGATAATAAACCAGTGATTGCAGTAGGGTTTATGATGTGTAGATTTAGAAAATTTCACATGGTATTAGAGCATTGCAGATCATAAGAGACTGAAGACATCAATCGGGAGATCCAACCAATTTGCTGCAGAGAAGCAGTTGTCCCGAGTGACAGCATTGTTTCAGAGGCAGAGGAGTAGCTAGAGGAGTGACACAGAGCCAGAGAAGTGACGCAGAGGCTCACACAGTGCTTGCATCAGCATTTAGAGCTTGAAGAGGGTGACGCAGAACCCGAGAGCATCTTACGCAGTGACTGCGTCAGCTCTTTGGGCCAGTGCAGAGCCTGAGAGGCTCATTTCAGTCAGTTGTCGGGGATGGAGGAGCAACGCAGATTCGATTTGAGGAGCTGGTGGGACGCTGTTGTTGTTGGTGCATAATAGTGTTTTTGGAGACAAAGTCGAGGTAGAAGGAGCCATTGCCTTGACAGGCTTCTATCGATAAAAATCTAGATCCGGGATGTAGCAGCAAAGGAGGATTGGAGAGGAGTGATTCGACATTTGGCAGGAGGATTTCTGTGAAGGAAATCAGGATTTAGAGGGAGTCTAGAGGAGCTTGTTCCTTAGAGCATTTCTAGCACCAAAGAAATCCATATCCAAGTCTTGCGGGATTAGCCGCAGGAGAGGGAGAAGAGAGCCAGTCCTGTATTTTTTGAGCAAAGATGGCGGTCAATGGACTGAGTGATCAGGACAGATTGGATGGAGCATCCAATTTTGTCATCTGGAAGGCCAGGATCCTGGAAATCCTAGACAAACATCGCATCAAGGAGAAGAGAGCCAGTCCTGTATTTTTTGAGCAGAGATGGCGGTCAATGGACTGAGTGATCAGGACAGATTGGATGGAGCATCCAATTTTGTCATTTGGAAGGCTAGGATCCTGGCAATCCTAGACAAACATCGCATCAAGCACTATATGCCTTGAAGGTAGTTGTTTTTCTGGTCGACGTTGATCCACTAAAGAAGTATGAGGAGGCCCAGGCAAAGGCAAAGTGCATGATTCTAGAAGGGGTCAAAGATCATGTGGTCCCACACATCGCTGAGAAGAAAACAACGAGGGAGATGTGGGAGGCATTAACCACCTTGTACTAGGGGACTTCCGTTCAACAAAAGATGCTATTAGAAAATCAATTAAGACAGTACTAGATGCAAAAGGGAGAATATATCAATCCCTCCCTCCTCAAGTTGCAAGGGATTCGATACTAGTTGACTTTCGTGGGGTCTACACCAAATCCTAAGTTCATGGTCTGGACTACCCTGAATGGAGTTGCCGAAGACTGGGAGACATTTGTCCAGAGTATCTTGGGCAGAGCTTCTCTCCCCAGTTGGGAGGAGATGTGGGCAGCTCTTCGATAAGAAGATATCAGGAGGTTGACCAAGGTAGGGAGTGGCAGCAGAGGAGCCCAGGTGAAGAAGAAGGAGGAGGAGGATGCAGCTCTTGCATCATCGGGACAACAAGGGCAACAAAAGAGGAAGAAAAAGGATATTTTCAAGGTCAGATGCTTCACGTGTGGGGAACTTGGACGTTTTGCCACTCAGTGCCCCCGGAAGAAGGGCAAGGGCTTGTGACTCGAAGACTGCTGCCGCGAAATCTTATAGGGAAGGTGAGGATGACGATTCTGCCATGAGTGCTCATGCACCTTTGGAGAAGAGGTGGTGCGACATGGAGTTGTAGTCGAGAGGACTACATTGGGCGGCAGGATCCTTGAGGTGCCCAAACTCTTGGATCACATACGACTATGGGAGCCCTTAACGACAGTAGCAAAATGACGGGTGTCGGTTGGTGTGAGGTGTGATGGAGCAACAGTGGTAGAGCCAGTGGTAGAGCTAGAGTGCTGAAGTATGAAGCAACGCGATAGATGTTGTAGCAATGTGAGAGGCACAGAGTAGTTTGCAGCAGTGCAGAGGGTTAGCACAGATTAGCAGCAGGGGTAGCTTCAGCATCACAAGGCATCCATACTGATCAACATGTCAGCTTTTGGGTGAAGTTTCAATTACTTCTTAGCAGTTAGTAGTGGTAGTTCTATGGGCATCATGATGCAACATTTTGAGAGGGAGTTGCAGTACAGATGTAGCAGTGATAGTGGCAGTGTCATGGGTAGCAGTACAGGTTGCAACAGTCTAGTGGATGAAGGGCATTAGGCCAAGCATCAATAGCACAGAGGACTGATGCAGTGGATCAGTGAGATGCTTCTATTTGTGAAGTATTACTAGAGCACATTCCTTGGTAAGAGGGAGTGTTGATTTTGAGTAGCATCGGATGTGCTCTAGCTCCAAAATTTTGTGGAGGGGCTAGAACACATGAGATCTCCAAGACCCATAAATCGTTTAGAGAAATTCCACCCAGATGAGGAGTTATTAAAATAATTAATATTTTTAATGGGTTCCTAAGTCTAAACTTAGGAGAATAAAAATATTAATGGGTATTAATAAGAATAAGAGTGAGAAACTTCTAAGTGTCGAGGATCACGTCTGTTTTAATCTTAACTGTTGATCAAGGACTTAATCTCAGTCGTTGATTCATCAACATGAAAAGTATAAGAGGGGGCTTGAGGGTTAGTTGGAGACACACTATGATTGATTAGTGAGTTCGATTTTTCTGGGGCGGGGTTTGCTGAGAAAGTCGAACAGGTGATCTGAGTTGCAATAGAGGGGAAGGGATAGTTGGGGTTGGAGGATCTTCTCTGGGACCCCGAATACACAGCAGAGAGAGGCAGAGAAACGCTAGAGGAGGCAACGCAGTCCAAGGGAAGCTGACACTGGATTAGCCGAGAAAGTTGACATCAGAGCTACAAGAGGCAGAGGAGGCAGCGCAGAGCTAACGTAGAGTCCTAGTGTGCTGCACGCAGGTCCACATAGCTACTACGAAGGGGCAACACAGTTGTAGCTAGGGATAGTCAGTCTGGTTGCCGGATCAGAGGGATTTTGTTAGGTGAAGTGAGGTAATCTCACTTAGGTTTCTACCAGTATATTTTATCTTTCTAACTGGATAGCCTAGAGGGCATCCAGAGTTGTATTCAGAACTACTACTTAATAATAGAAAACCCTTAGAGTTGTTGCATTGGTTTTCCCGCATTAGGTTTTTGCCTAGGACGTTTGTCCAAAAATAACGGTATCCCTTATGTGTTTGTCTCATATTTATTTCGGTTTATGATCTATATGACAGTGTAGTCTACAATGGTGTTTTTCATCGCTGTTTAAATAATTAAGTAACTTGTTCAATGGAAAAACAAGTAGGAGATGGTAAACTAGTGATTGTAGTAGGGTTTCTGATGTGTAGATTCAGAAATTTTCACAGACAATGCATCTGCTACCACATTATGTTTTCCTTTGACATACTCTATGTCAAAATCGTAGGCCTGGGTCCTGCTAACCCACTTATGTTTTCTATCATTGAGGCCCTTCTGCCCCAAAAAATGGCGAAGACTATTGTGATCAGTCTTCACTCTAAACCTATTTCCAACCAAGTATTGTCGGAATTTGGCCAATGCATGCATAATGGCTGACATCTCCTTATTGTAAATAGAGTAGAGCCTCTAGTGTGGAAGGAGATTCCTTCTCTCAAAAGTGATGGGATGCCCACCTTGTGATAGTACTACACCCACACCTTCACCCAATGCATGATGCTCCAAGGTGAATGCCTGGGTGAATTCAGGGAGTGCCAATACTGGGCAACTACTCATCACCTCCTTGAGGTGAAATCAGGGTGCTCAAATGTTGCCTATGCCCTGTCTGTCCATTCGAATGCCCCCTTCTTGGTCAAATTAGTGAGGGGAGCTACCAACAGTGAGAATCCCTTCACGAAATTCCTGTAATAAGAGTATGTGCCCACAAAACCCCTCAACTCGGTCACATTCCAGGAAACTGGCCAATCCCAGATGGCTCGAATTTTCTCCTCATGCACCCTCACGCCATCCTCTCCAATGATGTGCCCCAAATAGAGCATATTTGTTAACCCAAACTCACACTTGGATAACTTAGCATAAAACTATTGCCCCTCCAAGATCTTGAGCTCCTCCTCCAGATGTTGCAGGTGCTCCTCCCATGTCCTGCTATAGATCAATATGTCATCGAAGAAGACAAGGATATAGTGCCTCAACTTCCCACGAAATACATGGTTCGTACACGACTAGAATGTGGCTAGCATGTTGGTTAGCCCAAAGGGCATCACCAAAAACTCAAAATGCCCATAATGGCAGTGAAATGTTGCCTTAGGGATACCCCGAACACAGGTCTATCTTATATAAGTACTTAGATCCTCTTAGCTCATTCATCAACTCGTCAGTTTGAGGTATGGGGTACCAATTCTTCAACGCCTTCCTATTAAGGGCCCAATAATCAATGCACATCCTCAGTTTGCCATCTTTCTTCTTCACCAGGATAACTGATGAAGCAAAAGGGATATAACTGGGCCTGATATGCCCCAATGCCAACAACTCATTAATAGCCCTCTTGATCTCATCCTTATAAGCTTTGGGGTGTTGGTATGGGGTCGTGATCACTGCTTGCACTCCTGGTTTGAGCTCAATTGTGTGCTCAAACCCCTTGTCAGGAGGTTGTATTGGTAGAATGTCCCCAAACACTGCTAGGTACCTGTATAAAATAGCTTGTACATCTGGGTGTGGTGGTTGGGGCTTACCCCCTGCATCAGATATCCTAAGCTCGACTGCACACTCTATATTGCCATGTCTCAAATCAGCCTCCATCCTGTGCGCTGACACTGTCTGTGGAGGGTATGAGTGCATGCCTCTCAATAAGACCATCTTCCCATCATGCCCCATGAACTCCATCTCCAACTTCTTCCACTTAGTAGTAACATGCCGAAGTGAGTATAGCCACTGCACACCAAGAGCTACGTTGGTGTTGGGAACATGAACCACAAAGAAGTGGTCCATCATAGAGTAACTCCCCATCACTACAGTCACCCCGGGGATGTATCTAGTGCACTGCATGGTACAGTCTCCTGGTACCAAAACCGATAACCTCTCAAAGGACTCTATTCATATGCCCCTCTCCACCATTTGGGAATTTACGAAATGGTGTGTAGCCCCACTGTCCACTAGCATTGAAACACGTTTTTCCCCTGTACCATGCCCCTGAACATCAAGGTGAGGTACTTCGACACTTCCCAAAATGAAGCGACTCCTGCTGCTGGAAAGAAAGCGGCTCCCCCTACTGGAGGTGGTGGGCCCCTACCTCCTCCTCTCACCATAGGTGGACACACATCTCCAACATCTATCTCCTCCTCCACATCATCCTCTGTCTCACTGTTAGAAAAAACCTCTATGAAGTTGGCCTTGCCCTTGTTACACTGATGCCCCGGTGCCCATGGCTCAACATTCTCCGACGAAGGTCCCTCCTAGCCTCATCATCCAACTGGCCACGTCCTTGGGTGTCTCTCTATAGTGGGGCCCTAGTGTCTCTCTCCTTCTGTTGAAACACGGGTCTGGGGGGTATCTGCACTCTGATTCTGGGTAGAGCATCCTGCAAGTCCTGGGCTCTACCAACTGCGTCCTGTAAATTGGTGGGCCTGTTGGACCTCACCAAGCCCCTTAGCGGTTCTACTAGTCCCTCCAAAAACATGAATACTCTCTGTTGACCACTACGTGTCAACTTCCCATAGTAGTACACCCCCTTTTCTTCACAAAAGGGATAGCGCTTGATCGATGTGTCCGTGTCATTCGACAGTCATCGTCGACTTTATCATATTATGTTATAAACCCAGTCTGCATGTGTAAATTGTAAATAGTCTTAGCAGAGCTGAGTCATGTATGTAAATTGCCTAGGTGGACCTAATTTTCTAGTGATAATCTACGTTCCGGAAGGTTTTGTCTCACCAATCCATGATCAACAGAGTTTTCCTTCAGCCTAACCGCAAAGCCATAATGAATTTTGTCATTAGAATCTTAGGAGAATCCTAGTATGTTGATCTGCTAGATTATAGTTGTGTCGTAGAACTGGGTGGTCTATGAGGGTCTATGTCAAATGGGTTTTCCCCCTTGAGATGTAAAATTGTAAAAGTCATGATGTAAAACCTCTTGAGGGTTAGAAAATGTTTTAATCCCCTCATAAGTCCTAAGTCCTAGGTCCTAGGTGATTTTTCCAAAGGGTAAGTTCGAGGGTCTATGTCAAATGGGTTTTCCCCCTTGAGATGTAAAATTGTAAAAGTCATGATGTAAAATCTCTTGAGGGTCAGAAAATGTTTTAATCCCCTCATAAGTCCTAAGTCCTAGGTCCTAGGTGATTTTTCCAAAGGGTAAGTTCGAGGATCCAAAAATAAAAATTAAGAAAATTAAGAAAATAAAAAAATCAAATAATAGATAAAAATAATAATACAGTTAAAATTAATAATTAAAAAATTAAAAATTAAAAATAAAAAATAACTAAAAAAATGAAAAATTAAAATAATAAATTAAAAAATAATTAAAAAATTAAAATGAAATAAAAATTTTAAAAATAATAAAATAATAATAAGTCAATTTTTTGAGTAAATAAACGTAGAATTTTAATTTTTTAATATATTAAAATGCATTTAAAAATTCGACGAATGAGATTAATTGAAATCTTGATCCTCATCGACGGCCGAGATCATTTTGACATGGATCACTCGAACTAGCCGTTGGGAATTTTTCCTTTAAATAGGATGCTAGGGGTCATTTGAGATGAGATTTGATCCGAGAGTCTGGTGCTAAAGAAGTTCTTTTGTAGTCATTTTTTGTGCAATAAAGAAAGACTTTGGGGTTAAAAATCTTGCTGGTGTTACTCTTCTGGAAATGCTGTAAGATTGTTTTATTTTTCTGCATAATCTTATTTTCAGTCATTGATAATAGCTTGATGAAGATTGATTCAGGCACAGTTATCTTATCTGATCTCTGGGGTTTGAACGATAGTTTAGATTCTAAAATATAATGGCAGGTATCTCCGTTTGATCTGGATTTCATTATTGTTTTCTCCCTCTATGTTAATGGTTGATTTTAAGCTGTGCAGGAAATCTTAAGTTTTGAGTTTACTGGGCGTTAGGGGAAGTTCTCGGCTGAACCAGCCAACTCCCGAATTGTGTTCTCTGAAAGAGCCCAGCTAGTTTTTAATCCCGGGCTTGTCATCTGAATTTTTTTTAATGAATGCATGAAGGGTTTTCTGAAGTATCTCACATTAAAATTTAAATTTTGAAAATATTTGTGGCATAACGAGAAATCTGACTATTTTAGTGTCTGCAGTTTGTGAATATTGTAATTATTTAGCTAGGGTTTTCAGTTTCGTTTCTTTGGGTGTTCTGTTTTGCCATTACAGGTTGCAGGTTACAGGTCTGAGGAGAAATTTTTGTTTGAAGCCAGATCTAGGCCCTGGAGGGTAAGATCTGGCCTCAGGATCAATTCTTGCAGGTTTTTGCTGAAGAAATTTGAGATTCTCCAAGCTATCTGTTTGCTGGGGTTTCATTTAAAATTGTTTTCCAAAAATATCAGCCACCAATCTTACATTCCAAGGGTTTTAAAATCATTCATTTTCAGATCTAAATTTTTTTTTTATGAGGGTTTCAAGAAATCCGAAGGAGAGCAAGTTAAAAATTTTGTCAATATTTCTGGAAATAATTTAGAGCTCCTCTCACTCTGCTGCAAATCAAATCCATGTCTCCTCACAGCTCCATTTCCGCATTTCTCTTCAGCATTACTTCCTGCGGATTCCTTCCCACGCTGCTCCAGCACCTGCAAACAAAACAAAAATATAAAAAAATAAAAAATATTTAAAAATTAAAAAATATATTTTGAAAAAGCTTAATAAAAAAAAATTGAAAATTCATTTTTTATGGTCCATTTTTCTATAGCTAAACACACTTAATGTTTATTTTGAAGTTAGCTATATGAAAGTGGTAACTGGTCAGCGTTTAAATTTTATGATCATTTAAAGCATTTAATTTTTCTTGAAGTTTAATTGCTGGATCATCATTAAAGCATTGTGAATTTATTGGATATCTTGCATTGCTTGGGTTATTTGATGATAAATGTTTGTTTTACATGGTTCATATTTCTGCAACATTTAATCATTTAATCATTAACTCCATAAGGCACTGGTCTATTAACTTAATAAAATCAATTAAGTGCTTGTTGCCCCTCGTGTCTCCCAACCCAACTGGTCCCCAGTTGGTCATCCATTATCCCATAGGGTCTACCCCCCTTAGCCGCGGGAGACAGGCTTAAACGAAGAGATCGGGGATCAGGGTGACAGCCTCCGGTCTGAGAGTTGTCGTGACAATCTGTGCGACAACACTCTCTTAGCCTCCGATAAATCTAACACCATCATTGACAATCTCAGAAACGCAAAGATATAGGCCTCAACACTCCCTGCCTTCTTGAGTCGTGTCAGCTCTCCAAGGTGTTCCTCTGGGTCTCTCCTCTTAAAATTTTCTAGAACCCTTCGAGTGAAATCCTCCTAGGTCGTAACTCCCACATGTCTCATCGTGGTCAACCCATGGAACCACCAATCATGGGCTTCCCTCTCTAAGTGCAGTGTGGCAATTTTGAGTTCATCCAGCTCTGTCATCTGGTTGAGCTCGAAGTAGACATCTAGCTTCTCAACCCATGCCCTGGTTGAGCTCTTAGGTGAGCCATCAAAATTTGGGAGGAATAACCTCCCCATCATGCGCTGTAAATTAGTGCCATGTTCGTAGCCTCCTCCATTCCACCCCCTGCTCCTCTTGTTTCCGTTAAGCTGACAAAAGTCCTTGAAGATGACTGCCTCTCTGAAATCAGGCCCATAGAATTGATACTCTACAAAATAGTCTCCCATGGGCATCTCCTCCTGCCCCTACGACCCTCCAGTATCTGATGCTAGAAATGTGGGGATTGTAAGAATTCCTTGTAGATTCAAACTGCTAATTGTAATTTACTAAAAGAGTAGACTTGACTGTATTCTACTCATCAACGAAAACAATTAATTGATTGATATATCATGAAGCATACAAGAGAAAGAATTCAATAGACATTACACAATGATTTCTTGGGGAAAGCCACAAATAAAAACCCCTGCTATTTGTATATTGCATCAGTCAGAAAATATGAGAAGATGACAAATGTGAGGATTGTAGAAATTCCTTGTAGATTCAAACTGCTAATTGTAACTTACTAAAACAATAGACTTGAATATATTCTACTCATCAATGAAAACTATTAATCGATCGAGAAATCATGAAGCATACAAGAGCAAGAATTCAATCAACACATTACACAATGATTTCCCGGGGAAAGCCACAACTAAAAACCCCTGCTATTTGTATGTCACATTAGTCAGAAAATATGAGAAGATTACAATGCTTTTCTCAAACCCGAGCAACCTCTACACTATCTCTATCTGTCTCACCGCTTCCTAGACAAGCCTTGGCCAATACTTAACCAATTTTCCGCTTGCCTAAGACCTTATTTCCTTGCATTGTTTGCTTGGGAATTAGCCCTTATTAATTAGGGAAATTCCTCAATTGGAATTGCACAATCCATCATAGGCCTTCCTTTGATTGCATGCACCACCTGTACAATCTGGATGATTATACAATTGATAGTACACTACCCTTGAATTCCAATCTCAACTGGGTAACTCTCAGATCACACATGCATGAGTTATTTATGGATGAATTATTAGTCAACTGGTTGAACACATGAAGCAACACCCCACCATTAGACATCCTACTAGTTCCTCCATCAATTGGAACTAGTTTTTTTGTCTTTGAGATTTCTGCAAGTCTCATGATTATGATGATTAACTGCTTTTAACTCAGTCAAACTAAATTAATTAATTACAATTCAAAATAAACTCAACCAAATAAAGTAGGAGACACTCTACATAACTCAAGTTAGACCCTCAACTCGAAATAACTGAACCAAGTCAAATTGACTTATTTAACTCATACAAGTTGTCTTGTGATGTGGAATTACAATTTTTCTCCTAATTTAATTCAAGGGAAAATTAAATCAGGATTTTCATGTTGCATTTTCAACGCTCGCTCTCAACAAGAAAGGGACTATCCGATACCCCAATCCTGCCTCTATGGAACTTGAATTTGCCTGTTGATATTGCCTTAGTCAAGATGTCTACATCCTACTCCTCTATAGGAATGTACTGCAAGAACATGATTCTCCTCTGCACACAATCTCGTAGATAGTGATACCAGATGTCGATATGCTTGGACCGATCATGAAAAACTGGATTCTCAAAGAGTTTGATACAACTCTGATTGTCACAGTAAATCACTGTACGATCCGTCTGCTGACCAAGTAACCCAACAAGGATCTTCCTCATCTAGAAAGCCTCACAAGATGCTTGACTAGAAGCCATGTACTCTGCTTCTGTTGAACCTAGTGCAACTGATCTCTGCTTCTTGTTGTACTAAGAAACTACTGAGACCCAATTCTGAAGATTTCCACTGATGTGCTCTTCTTGTTTGATGGACTCCTTGCCCAATCTGCATCTGTGAAGCCTTACAGCTTCACTCCCTCTTTCCGTTTGTAACAAATACCAAACTGAGTGGTGCCTCTGAGGTATCTTAGCACATGTTTAGCTACCTTCCAATAGAGTTTGGTTGGCTTAACAATTGTTTTACTAGGCTGGTTAAACATATGTCCGGTTGTGTGTTCACCAAGTACATAAGTGAACCCACAAACTGCCTGTAAATAGTAGGCTTTACCACTTCACTTGAAGTAACATCTTCCTTCCTCCATTTCCCTGCTATAGGAGTCTCCATGGGTTTATTGCTCTCCATGTGGAACTTCTTCGGTATCTTGTTGGAATACTTGCCTTCAGAGACAAACAGTTCCCCATTTCCTTGCCATACCTCCATGCTGAAAAAATTATGCATGAACCCCAGGTCCTTCATCTCGAATTCTCTCGCAAGATCCTCTTTGCAAGATTTGATCAGCTTCTCATCACCTGTTAGAATTAAATCATTGACATATTTGCTTCACTTTTGGTGAAGCCCAACGAAGTGAAATAGCTATCCATCTTGTTGTACCAAGCATGAGGTGCTTGTTTCAATCCATATAACATTCACTTGAGTCTGCACACATGCGATTCTCTGATGAAGGTCTCAAATCCTTCCGACTACGCTATGTACACCTCTTCCTCAATCACACTGTTGAGGAAGACTATCTTCACATCCATCTAATGATCTTCCATCCCATCTATGTTGAAAGTGTTAGAATAGATCTGATTTAGAGTAGCTTGCTACTGGAGCAAAGGTCTCCTCATAATCAATTCCCTCCACCTGAGAGAACCCCTTGGCCACAAATTTGGCCTTGTGTTTCTCGACACTCCCATATGCTGCTTGCTTTAGCATGTAGATCTACCTGGAACCTACCATTTACTTGTTCTCTGGCCTTGGGATAACTTCCCAAACACTCTTCCTAATAATGGAGTCATACTCCACTACCATGGCATCAACCCATAATAGTTGTTGCACTACTTCATCGAATGAGGATGGCTTAGTCTGTACACTCTCGCTCATCAAAGCCATGTAGCCAGTGTGCCGATCTAGTGACCTCCTCTGCTTGCGCTGTGATGTGGGTGTTCCAACATTCTCTCTAGCATCATGTATGAATTTATCAGCTTCTCTGGTGTGCTTCCTTCCATCCCTGGATGTCTCTACATGAGTGGGTGCTTCCACTCTCTTCTCCTTTGCTTGTGGCTGCTCCACATCATCCTTAGGTTCTTCCATTGGAGCTAAAAGCTCCTCATCTACATGTAACTAAATATCCCTCTCAAGGGAACATCTCATGGCCTTCTCTTCATCGAACTTCACATCTCTACAAACAAATGTCATCTTGTGATATGGCAGGTACACCCGATAGTTGTGAGGTTAATCAGTGTACCCCACAAAAATGCCCAACTCAGCTGTTGGTTTTAACTTTTTCCTTGCCTCCTTGGTAGCATGACAGTAAACAGATGAACCAAAGATCTTGAAGTGTGACACATCTGGTTTCGTCCCTGAAAAATATTCTTTTGGTGTACTCATCCCGAGAATCTGATGAGGACTCTTGTTCTGCACATATATAGATCTTTTGCATGCTTTAGCACACAAGTGAAACGGTAGGCCCTGATCATGTAACATCACCCGTGAAGGTTCCACAATAATTTTGTTCTTCCTATCAACCACCCCATTCTGCTGTGGGTTATGGGGTTCTATGAACTCCTATCGAATGCCTTCTGATGCACAAATTTTTTTGAACTCATTAGACACATATTCTCCACCTTTATCGCTCATGATAACCTTCACTTTCTTGCCAATGTCTTTCTCAACAAGTGCTTTAAATTCACAAAATTTACAGAACATCTGATCTTTCTTCTGCAAGAAAAAAACCCAGCACTTAGTGAGAAATCACCTACAAATATCATATAATACCTGTGCTTGGCTGTGGAGGCTGTCGAGGACAATCCACATACATTTGAGTGAACTCTTTCAACGATTGCTTCCACTCAACTATCCTTATCATGAAAGGTGGCTTTGGTGTACTTCCCTAATGTACACCCTTTGTATGTATCACGCTGCTCTAGTGCACCCTTGGGAAGTCCTGTAGAAATCTGTTGCATGATCTTCAAAGCTCCATGGTGCAAATGGCCCAATCTTCTATGCAATAATTCACGATGTCTCGGCTCTGCACCTTCTCTACTTTCGTGCTCAAAGCAGTACAGTTTCTACATCCAACTTGTAGAGGTTCTTCACCCGATCCCCGATCCGCTTCACTTGTCCTGTGGTTATGTGACGAAGGAAAGCCTTTCCTTTGCTAAATAGCACATTGTAGCCATGGTCTTCCAACATAGAAATTGAAACTAAATTCTTCTTCATACCCAGAACATACATGACATCTTTTAATGTGAGAGGAGAACCAAACTCCCTCTGAAAAGTAACAATACCAATGTGAGTCGCGCTATACCTTCCGTCATATCCCATCTCGATGTGCATTTGGAGGTCCTCTTCCAAGTCACCGAAAAATTCTTTGTTGCCGATCATATGGAATGGGGATCCACTATCCAGATACCACACACTAGCCATCATCGATATCACCATGCATGAATTGAGGGTGAAATCCAACTCGAATTGTGAAGCTAGAGGTTCACCTACCACTCCTTCTGAGGGCTTATTGTCGGCCTTCTTGTGCGGACACATTGTGAAAACATTTAATCTTTGACAAGTCCTTATTCTTGCTGCCCTGATTGGAATCCACTTTGGATTGGGATTTCTTCTCTTTCCCTTTCTTTGCGTTTCCAGCCAAGGCATAGTTCTCCTAATCATCATGCTTGGATGAGGTTCCATCTTTGGTGTTCTGCCTTATCTTTTCCTGCACCAAGCTGCACCACAAACACTCCCACTTTGGTAGATGCTCCTTCCCATTTATTAAATCCTAGTAGCTGTGCTAGCTCTTGGGAAGGCCTAGAAGTGATAGGCTGACCAGAGCATTTTCAACATCTGTAATACCAATGCTCCCAAGCTCATCTCGACATTGGGTGAACTTGCTCAAGTATTGTGGTATTGTGTCACCCTTCTCCATTTTAATCTTCCGAAGCTTGTCCTTCAGTGCCAACTTCCAGTGGTCACTGTTGTTCTTAAAAAGGTATATCAAGGCTTGCCACATTGCATATGGTGTATCCTTCCCATGGATATTCAAGACAATATGATCTTGAACTCCTTCTAGTATGATCATCCTCGCCTTTGCCACACATTTCTTCCACTCTACCAGATCTTGAGCATCAGTTGTTGGAGGCTTAGGAATTTCATTGTCTATGAATTCCTTCAGCCTGTTGTCTTCCAACATTGCCTCCATCCTGTCCTTACAAGCAATATAATTCGGACTACCCTCAAGGGCATATATGAGTCTCAATCCGTAGACTGACATCTTGTTGGCTTTGTCGAATGATGCTGCAAATTCGATTTCACTTGCAAAGATAAACTTGTATTCTTCTCTTCTATAGTGATTTCAACTCTAATACCATGTAGAAATTCCTCGTAGATTCAAACTGCTAATTGTAATTTACTAAAGCAATAGACTTGAATCTACTTTACTCATTAGTGGAAACAATTAATCGATCAAGAAATCACGAAGCATACAAGAGAAAGAATTCAATCAACAATTTACACAATGATTTCCTGGGGAAAGCCACAACCAAAAACCCCTGCTATCTGTATATTGCGTTAGTCAGAAAATATTAGAAGATTACAATGCTTTGCTCAAGCTCGTGCAACCTCTGCACTATCTCTATTTGTCTCACTGCTTACTAGACAAGCCTTGTTCAATACTCAACCAATTTTCTGCTTGCCGAAGTCCCTATTTCCTTGCGTTGTTCCCTTGGTAATTAGCCCCTATTAATTAGGGAAATTCCTCAATTGAAATTGTGCAATCCATCATATACCTTCCTATGACTACGTGCACCACCTGTACAATTTGAATGATTATACAACTAATAGTACATTGCCCTTGAACTCCAATCTCAACTGGGTAACTCTCAAATCACACATGCATGAGTTATTTATGGTTGAATTATCAGTTAATTGGTTGAACACATGAAGCAACACCCCACTGCTAGACCTCCTACTAGTTCCTCCATTAGGTAGAACTAGTTTAACTGACATTGACTTAGTTAAATTGAATTAATTAATTACAACTCAAAATAAACTCAACCATGGCTCCTATAAAGTAGGATACGCTCTACATGACTCAAGTTAGACCGCCCAACTCGAATTAATTGAACCAACTAAGTCAAATTAACTTAGTTAACTTGTACAAGTTGTATTGTGATGTGCAAGTACAATTTTTATCCTTATCAAGGGAAAATTAAATTGGGATTTTCTTGTTGCATTTTCAATAGGGATGGTTGATATGGGTGGTGTGCTAGAAAAAAAGGGTACTTTGGGTGTATTTGTTGCATGGTCGCGCGATGTACCTGAGCCTTCACCCAGATGAATTTCCCCCTAAATCCGCTTCCCCTTTTTTGTTGTTGTTGTTTTGCTACCTCAGTTCATTAATGCACCTAGAATCATTGGTGGCCTTCAAAAGATGTTGAGAAAACTCCTTACTCATCTTATCTCTCTCATTATCCCCCATATCTGGCCTCTCAACCTCTGGCTCTACAATTATTGGATTAGGAGTAATTTGTAGTTGCCTTTCTCTACATCTATACCTTTGCCTCCTGTAAGTGGCGTTCTGCTTATCTTCTGTTGTCATAGATTAATAGTTGCTCCCACAAGCTGTGCCAAGACTGTGAGCTTTGATACCATTGCAATATCCCTAAGGAAAATTAACAATGATAAACAAAGCATGCATAGCAAAAGAACCCACAAAAATTTCACACAAACTAAACACTAGGAAATGCTCCAAAAACTGTGTTGATCTAAGCTATTTTTTTATAAATAGATGGGGTACAATAGAAGCTCGGAATGTATGCACCTGGGCTCGCCCAAGGCAAGCTAACAAAGCCCAAATGATTAAATCAGTTGCTCCAACTGCTAGGTAGTTTCCCCCACAATAGCTTTGTGCTGGCCCTTCAAAAACTGAAGTGTTGGCTGCAAAGAATGGCTGATTTGACCCTCTTCTAGTGCTTAGAAAATTTTGGGAAATTAACCCCAGACTCCTCTCCAATAACCCACCAAAACCTAGGAAGGGTTTGGCCTACTTCCAACTGCCAAAATGGACCCCACTTTCAGTGTACTCTCCAATTCATTGGTAAGTTCGGCCCACCTGAAGAGTCACCTGATTCAACCATCCAAAATGCTGTAAAATGCCAAGGCTTGACCCTTTCTGGAAAATTCCCTAAATCCCCAACTCAAATCTGCCCCCAATCGTCACCCTTTAGCTCCCACGTGTGCCCAGGACAGTCTCCTGTGTAGGTCCACGTAGTCATCTAGATGGCTGCTTTGCTCCAGCAAAACTCCTCCCAGATTTGGCTGATCTCTCCCTCAAAAAATCTAGCAAATAGTGTGGTAATACTCCCCCATAAACCTTAGCCAAACTTCAGCTCTATGTTGGCCTCTCCAAGTAATTTGTACTCCCTAATTGCGCCCTAGAAACTGCCATGAAACCACCATGAAATTGCCTGAAACTAATGCTGAAGAGGCTCACAAGGAGATTGACCCCCCTCCTCGTGCTAACACTTTAAGTCCACTGAAGCAAGGGATGAGAAACTCGCTTGAGAATCTTGGTTGCAGACTCGGCTAAACAACTCAAGCATGTTGGGTGCAAGTAAATGTTAAATTGTCAAAAGGTCCCTATAGCTGCCATCCTTCTATTTATATTTCCCTCCTTGTCTCCTTATGTAGGTCCCTCCATCTAATATTTCGGCCTCCTCACCTTAGCAATTCGACTTCTCTCCAAAGGGGGTGGGTATTTCATGAGGTGAGGGGGTGGCCCCCACATTCCACTAACCAAATAATATCGACCGCCCTTCTCGTAAGCATTTCCTCCAAAAATATGTGGGTCCCTCACAATAGCCAAAAATGCAAAATTGTGAATCTTCTTAGCAAAATTCATTTTAGGAAGCGATATGACATAAATAACTGCTACTATTCATTGATGAATTTATTTAAATAAATACCTATCTAATCCTAACCTAATTATGCAAAGGATTGCTAACTAAAGTCATATTTCTTGTGCATCTAATCAATGATCACACTAGGACTACAAAATCTTCACCTATGTTTGATGACAAACCAAAATAAGGGAATTGCGGTCACCTTCATTATGCACAATGACCCTTCTCTCATTTTTCCTCTGTTGAGTTAGGGGGAGCTCAATTTTCATGAATTCAAACAACAACCATCCAATTTGGCGTCCCTTCATATCTTCCTTTCTAAGATTTGATTCATCCAATTGTAAATTGCACATCCTTGTGTTTATAAAATAAATGGTGGAAAAACCAAAATTACTAGGTATATGCATGAAAACTAGGGATGTATCATCTTCCTCAATTTGTTGGTTATCATTGAAATGTGAAAGCTTATCGTTGTTGTTAATGGAAACATCCTTTTGCAGCATGGGAATATTTGTCAGAATATTGAGATAATGTATTAAATTGGTGCTCCTGATTTCTATGGAAATCAATGTTCATTGTTGTATGAGGACAAGGCTTGTTATTGACAATGAGATGATAAATTTTTTTTTTACTGGGCTGATCAATAGATACAGCTATCACCTCTTTATTTTGATCCTTCATGGCTGTGATATTCAAGTGAATTTAATCGCAAAGAATCAGCCAATGATATCACCCTCTTTGTCTTCCCTCTTCATTATTGCAAGTTTCACTATCATGGATGAGTTGATTATGAGGAAGGAAATTCATGCTAGTTCTATTTTACCCAAGTCATTTGAATTCGTCAGCAAATCCTTGACTGGAAAACCCAATATGGTCATATCAAAATTAGAGTCATGACAAATTGATGTGAAAGTACATGATGCAAGATTCGCCTCATTATCATTCCTTTCATGGTGGTGCATAATGTTGTGACATTCAAAGGTTGGCCTATTTCTCTTTTTGACAGTAGGGTTGCCGTTGAGACTCACTAAAAGAACATGTTGCAAAATTAGTTATTCTAATGCCGATTTGGCAATTCTAACTAGAAAAAATAGAGGAAGATGGAAAGAAATATATTATTACTATTGGGTGACTTTGGTTGCTTCCTTAAGGATCACTTGCTTTGAACCAATGATCTGATTTCTGTTCAGAGCTCAGTCCCTCATTTCACCGATCAATTCCCTGCACTCAAACAACTACACAGCTACATGTCATATGATCAGCTAGCTTTGACTTTATGGAAAATTGGCTCAAAAGAACACAAAATGAGGCAACAAGGAATTCTGGAAAGAGCATTGTGTCAAGCTTCTTGTTATTGCTTTTTAGATCGCGAGAAATGTTAAATTGAAATTGTTGTTCATGCAACTGAAACATTACAATGACTGATATGCCAAAAAGTTCTTGTAGGAAAATAAACAAAGTTACAAATTCACTAGTTTACATATTTTTTTTATAGAATGGAAGTTGAGAAATATTGTGCACTTCACGGCATTCATCATGAACATATCCTATTAAGTCACACAACATTTCGCATAAATTGTCACGAAACACAAGGGTATAGTGCCAATACTTTCATAGAAATATGCAACTCTATACATGGAAGGAAGAAAATCTGTACACATCACATGTAAAAAATTGTTGTTTTGATATGTGTGAGATTGCTGAAATTTCCGTGTTCGAGAGTTAAATGTAAAACAGAAATTTCACCTCTATCCTAGATGTTTTTTAGATCTTAATCCTATGAATTTTGATTCTTAGGGATGCTTTGAAATATAAACAAAACAACAGTAGCAACATATAATATTTCAATACTTAACACCTACAAACTTCAAGGAAATTGAAGAGAATAGATATTGAAGTGTTCTAATAAGTTTTAGCGAGCGAGGGCAAACTTATCATGCATAAACCAGATTTGAAAACACTTATTTACAGATGTAAAGCAAGAAACAACCTTATCTTCAATTATAATTTAAATCATCGAACATAATCACCTTTTGTTAATGTCAAATCAAGAAGTCATATAACATTGATAATTATGAACCACGAAGAATATAGATGGCTGAAAAATTAAATTTGCAATTTATACACATCTTAGATAGTTGAAAACTTCATATATATTGTAAAGATGAAGTTCATGTACATATTTTTGTCGCAAAATCTAGCAAGCCTTGGAGAAGGGTACCCTACAAGGCTAAAACTAGACCAAGAGACAACAATGGGGTAATGGCCCACTGTCACCATAGCCAAAACCCCTTGATCTTTATGGAGTTTAATTGATGGGAGAAGTCTCGGTATGTGAGAAGGTCACTTAATAAGTATTCTAAGGTTGAGATACAACGTGACTTAAAGAGGTCTTCTACAAGGAAGACACAATTTTAGGTTCAAGGCTCTAAAAGGAGGCAATTTGCTTTCTTGATAAAGATCTAGAGAACGCAATTTAGGGCCAAGGGTTTGATTAATTGGTTGAGAGTTGGAGAGAACCAGTGATAAGATGCAAGGAAAGGGTATCCAATAAAGATTTTCAATGGAACAAAGGCACATGAAACCATCAAGCAGGTTTCCAAGCTGAAGCGCAATACAAACTAGAGTTTCACTCTAGGGCAAACAACTAGGGGAAAAAGTTATGGATAAGATTGAAGTGGATGCCTACCAAAAGAAGAGATTTTGTGGAAAATACAATATTGATGTTTAGGGTCTCCAATCCCCAAAATACACGCCTAGGGATTCACACTAAGCTTTATTTGGTGAGCTTATCCTTGAAGAGGTTGAAATCAGAAGAAGAAAAATTTATCGATGAAAGAAGAGTTTGTTCACCATTAAAGTAAGGCAGTGCATTATTCCTTGGGTTTATGAAGTCCGTGATGTGTTATATCATCCAAAGGTTTTGTAAGGAGGCTGAAATTTTGATGCCCTAGCAACAAGACTTCAAACTATTATCTATGCAATGAAAAATGGACTTTTCATGGGAGAGCTTAGTCAAGTTCACCACGAGGACATTCAATTTACATGTTATGTATATAAGTAATGCATGCAATAGATTATCTTGATAACATTCTATATATATTCAACAAATTAGAGCACAATTAGCATAATCCAAAATCAACATTATTCCATATATTAGACATGTAGAAAGAAAATGTTCAACAACAAGTACACTTACAAGATAACATGCAAAAAGTTTCATCTACTGATCCAAAGAATAGCTCCAAAGGCAAACATTTTAGCTCCAAATGTCAAAACGCATTAGTAGATCCAAATTCTCCAAAGAAAAGGAGGTCGGATTACTTGAATAGGCCAAAATTCTCAAGTGTGTGATGATGAGTTAAAACAATGATCTCTCCTTTATTTATATGAGTAGTCATAAAGTAATTTTTAGCCTATATGAATGGAGGCTTTTGTGAGTAAAATAATTTACACAATTATTTTTCGGATGCATCACAAACGAGTTGATTGTCAACATGTTTTGAACCATCAAGTGCAACTCATATTAGATCCAACAAGGTTTCAAAAGAGGCAGAATTCTAAGTTAAACAAAATTTACCATTAGAAAAAAGACTAAATTTAATATAAGTAAAAAATATGACCTTTAAGAAAATAATAAATTTAATAGAAGCTCTTAATAAATAAGTATTAATTGGGTATTAATATAATACTATTTTATTATGAATAACTAAACAAATAAATATAATACAGAAATAAATATTTATACAACTACTTAAATATAGTTATATTTATTTATACAACTACCTAAATAATAGTTATATCAAACTAAAGATAATTATAAAGATAGTAAGGGGTAAATAGAATACGACTAAATATATAATTATAATAGAAAGTAAAAGAAGAAAGTCAAAAGTCCATGATACAACCAGGAATATAAATACAAATACAAATAATTTTAATATAATTAGATACTAATAAAAATAATAATATTCTAACATATAAATAATAGATTATATAAAAAACAATAATACAATGAGGAATATAAATATAAACAATTTTAATATAATTAGTATAATAAAAATAATAATATTCTAACCACATAAATAATAAATTATATAAAAACAATAAAGGTAAAGAATTAGAATTAAATATATATTAAAAAATACCCGGATGTGGGTGTCTCTTCGCGCATTGAATAAGTGTTATCCATGAGGCATGCGCAGCCAGCAGCTGGCACGCACTCACGGTGGAAGAAGGCGCCGGAGGTAAGGCACCATAAACTCCCTCTGCAGGCAATTTACTGCCCTTCAATGCCGCACCAAGCCGAGAGTACCAGGTTGCAGGTTTATGGAATGGGGCGCCAGGATGGGTTTCTATTTCATCTGGTTCCGCTCAGCCATTCTGTCCAGAGGTCCGGTTCAGGGCAAGATGCTTTCATTCGCTCTGGTTTGCTTAGTCTTCGTCGAGGGGGATGTCCCGGGCAGTCCTGTTCTCAGAGGCAGCCTGGGACTCATTGTTTCGCTATTGTGCTCAGCACAACGGTGGATCATCCCCATTTGCAGTTTGTTTCATTTGCCAGTAAGTGTCGAATTTCCATGTTAGTGTGGCAGTTTCAGGTTTGTGCAGGAATTTGGGCTGTTCTGGGCGTCGTGGGTCCTCACTGGTCTGTCTGGGATTCTTTTTGGGAGTTACAAGCCCTCATCTTGCTGTCGAAGTTTCAAGTTTGGGTGGGATTTCGGGTCTCTCTGGTGGTCGTGGCTTTCGTCTGGACTCCGTTACGCCCGCTCTGTCCAATTCGCATCCGCCTCCCTTTAAACCTGTTTCTTAAGCCGTTCATTTTTAATATGCCGCCCCGTTTGCGAGGAAAACCCAGGCGAGGAAGCTCTGCTGGTCCTCGAGGAAGGCTGGGAGGGAGGGGAGGCCCTGAACCTCGCCGCATATCCCCACTTGCCACGGTCGCACCCTCTTCGCGGACCTCTGAGGAGTCTGGCCCTTCTCTCACCAGTTCTTTGCACTCCGCCCGCTTCAACTTCCAAAGCCGGCTTAACAAGCCGATTATCTCTGCCCTGGTTACAGTCATTTTTTCAGAGGAAGCTGATGAACTTGCTAGTTCGGGGGCCGCCTCCTCAGAGCACTCTCCCTCCAGGTCCGCCAGCTCATCCCAGAGCCGCTTAGTGGAGGCGCAATTGGAAGTCTCTGCAGAGGCGCAGGATAAGGAGGACCGTGAGGAGAGCCATCCCCAGCAAAGCGCTCCTCAGGAGCAGATTAACGACCCTCAGCCAGTGACAGAGCCCATGATTGACAGTGAGCCGACCCATTTCACTGGAAATATTCTACATCTTGTTCTACCGCCTGGTAGAAGTGCGACGGATGTGGAGGACAATGTTATGGTTGAATGGGTTAATCTTTCGAGCGCCCCGGACGAGGTTGAAAAACATGACAATGCAGATTCCAAGTAAGTTTTTTACTCCTTTCTTGACGACTCAGGGATGCAATTCAGTTTTGTTGATTCGAGACTTCGCGGCTAAAGATCAGGCAACACTTCCAGATTGGCGCCTTCCAAACGCAGCACCTTCTCTTGGACCTCCAATTTTGTCCACAAACTATAATTCTCAGTCTCATGCTGTTCAATTTTGACAGACAGAGGTCTAAGCAGTTTTTTGCAGACTCTGGTCTACAATGTAAGCATCTTTTGCAAAACTATTTTGAGAGAGGTAGAGCTACAGCTCCCTTAGAGGTATATCCTCTCTGTACATTATTTTTCTTCTTTTTTAATATAATTAGCACAGTCTTTACCGAGAAAAATATATATATATATATATATATATATTAAAAAATAATCAAGATTACATATAGACTATGTATTATATTTTATTTACTTATTCATAATAAAATTATTATTATATTAATACCCAATTATTACTTATTAAGAGTTTCTATTAAAATTCATTATTTTCTTAATGGTTATATATTTTGACTTTTATTAAATTTATGACTTTCTTAATAGTTATTTTTTGAATTTTATTGAATTTATTATTTTTTCAAACATTATTTTTTTTTCCACTTAGACTTCTTTCTCTTTTTAAACCATGTTGGATTAGATTTTGTTTATCTAATCTGATCGTCCTGATGATGAACCACATTAGATGGTTCGAAACACGTCGACAATCAACTTGTTTATGTGATGGATTTGGAAGACAATTGTGTAAATTATTCTACTCACAAAAATCTCCATTCATATAGGCTAAAAATTACTTTATGACTTAATATAAATAGAGGAAATATCATTGTTGTATCTCATCATCACACACTTGAGAATTTCAACCTGTTGGAATAATTCGATCTTCTTTTCTTTGGAGAATTTGGAGCTATTGATGCATTTTGACATTTGGAACTAAAATGTGTCTTCGGAGCTATTCTTTGGATTAGTGGATGGAAAGTTTTGCATATTATCTTTTAAGTGTATTTCTTGTTGAATAATTTTTTTGCATGTCTAATATATGGAATAATGTAGTTTTTGGGTTATGCTAATTGTGCCCTAATTTGTTGAAGATATATTGAAGGTTATCTAGATGATCTATTGCATGCATTACTCATACATAACATGTAAATTGAATGTCCTAGTGGTGAAATTGACTAAGTTCTCCCATGAAAAGTCCATTTTCCATTGCATAGATAATAGTTTGAAGTCTTGTTGCCAGGGAATCAAGATTTCAGCCTCCTTAGAAAACCTTTGGATGATATAACACATCATAGACTCCATAGACCCAAGGAATAAGGCATTGCTCTAATTTAATGGTGAACAAACTCCTCTTTCATTCATAAATTTTTCTTCTCCTAATTTTAGCCTCTTCAAGGATAAACTCATGAACTAGGGTTTAGTGCAAATCTCTAGGAAATGAGTATTTTGGGGATTGGAGAGCCTAAACATCAATATTGTATTTTCCACAAAATCTCTTCTTTTGGTGGCATCTACTTCAATCTTATCCATAACTTTATTTTCCCTAGGGTAAAACCCTAGTTTTTGTATTGCTTCAACTTAGAGGCTTGCTTGAGGGTTTCATGTGCCTTTGTTCCATTGAAAATCTTTATTTAATACCCTTTCCTTGCATCTTATCCCTGGATCTCTCCAAAAATCAACCAATTAATCAAACCCTTGGCCGTAGATTACCTTCTCTAGATGTCTATCAAGAAAGCGAATTGCCTCTTTTTGGAGCCTTGAACCTAAAATTGTCTTTCTTGTAGAAGACCCCTTTGAGTCACTTTGTATCTCAAACTTAGAATACCTATTAGCTGACCTTCTCACATACCGAGGCTCGATGATGAATCACATTAGATGGTTTGACACGCATCAGAAATCAACTTGTTTATGTGATGGATCTAGAAGACAATTGTGTAAAATAGTTTTTAGCCTACTAGCCCCTAAAATAATAAGGTAATGTGCTAGTAATAGGCTAGGTCACAAGCCAACCTAGTAGCCAATGAAATAAATTAAAACTAGCCCACACGTGTGAGCTGTAGGAGAGAAAAAACTGGCATCGTCCATGCATAGGCTCGCCTAAGGCAAGCTTTGAGGGTTCGGGATGCCATGATGTGAGTAGAGGCCCTCTAAAATCACCTCCTAGGGTTGGCCCTTAGGTCTTTGTTATTCACCCTCCATGGACCCCAATTTTTATCTCGGGGCACAAAATTTGTCTCACGGGTCTCCAGGTGGTCTAATTCTTGTCTTTGCTCCAACATTGGGGGATTTTAAGGTGTTGTTAGCCCTCCCATGCATCAAGGTGTGAGTCCATCCTCCTTTGGGCCCTAGATCAACTACCATCCCTCTAATAGTATTATGCCAGCTAGGGGCATGTCTGGTCCAAGTGCATCATCCCCAAAATCTCATCAATGAAGGGAAAAGTGTTGGAACATTGTGGGTGTTGGAGGTGCCCAAGGATGCATATGATGCTTTTCTGCTACTTGGATACCCATGGCTCTCAACGCTTCACCTATGGGTGTCAATACATTCTGACCTGAGTTAAGTTGCTTAGGCCATAATGTGTAACCACCTGACAATTACATATAGTATCCAGTGCTACAATCTTCTTTTTTTTGTTAGGTAAGCAGCCACGAAGGATTTGAACCAATGACCTATCGCAAGGAGTGCCTTAACAGTGCACCCATTCACCGTCAATCCAAAGTCCCATGGGCACCAGTGCTACAACCTTCACCATTAGGTACAATAATATTTTTTCATCTAAGTGAACCATGCTTGAATGTAAAGGGCGATTTGGGACTTCAAATAAGGCTTCCCTTCCAAAATTAGGTCATTGACAGAGAGTGTTCCAGTTATTAGGAGGTTTCATAGCATCAGGTGTGGCAGGATGCAATGGTGGAGTACAACTCCATCATGATCAATGATGTATGGGAGGTCGTGCATAGACCAATGGACAGATTAGTAGTTGGCTCTTGATGGATCTATAAGATCAAGTATGTTGTAGATGGCAACGTGGAGAAATATAAGGCTAGGTTTGTGGCTGAGGGTTATGCACAAAAGGAAGGCATAAACTACGAGGAAACATTTTCCCTTGAGCACTTTTGTCAGGGTCGTGATATCTCTAGCAGTGCAGATGGGATGGAAGATTCACCAGATGGATGTCAAGACAACTTTCTTAAACAGGGTGATAGAAGAGGAGGTTATATCAAACAACCAGATGGATATGAGACACATGGGAGAGATACACATGTTTGAAAGTTGAAGAGGGCACAATACAGATTCAAACAAGCTCCCAAAGCATGGTATGGTCGGAGTGAAAACTACTTACGATAGATGGGCTTCGTGAAGAGTGAGGTAGATTCTAAACTCTACTATATGATGATAGGAGGTGAGCTGCTCATTCTTGTACTTTATGTGGATGATCCATTCTTGACAATATCACCAAGGCTCATAGAGAACTGCAAGAGGGACTTGGCAGCTAAGTTCGAGATGAAGGATTTGGGATTGATGCATTATTTCCTAGGATTGGAGGTATGGCAGATAGATGGGGAGATCTTCCTTGGACAAGGGAGATATGTTGAAATTTTCTAAATCTATCAATTGGAAAATTAATCTGTATTTTGCTGGTTTATTTCTTCTACTTGTTAATTCTGAACAAGTTATTTAAAACATATACAAGCCAAAATAAACACAATACAGTCTCAACATTTATAGATCAACAACTGAAAGACAACAAACACACAAGTGACACTGTTATTTTTGGACAAATGTTGCCGGAAAAATCCAATGCAGGAAAACCGGTGCAGCTATTCTGAGGGTTTATTATTATGCTGTATTTCCTTGAGTACAATTGGGTGCTAAACTGGCTCACCCGGCGGAGAAAAATATCTGGCAGCAATACCTCTATGTTTGGAAACAAGTATTCAAAAAACTTGTGCCACGAAACCCTCTCCAGCGACTTTGAAGCTCTGTGCTGGCCCTTTTGGCCTTTGCGTCATCCCCAAACCCCTCTGTGTCAGCCCTCTGAGGCACCGCGTAGTGTCTGGGACCCTCTGCATCACTCTCTGCCCTTTGCGTGGATGACTCAGTCCCTCTAGGCTCTGCGATGTCTCCGTTGGGCTCTGCGTGGCCTGCTCTGGCTGCTGCTTCTCGCTCTCTGCTTTTGCGTTGGTCTCTCGACATTGTCTCTTCCTCTTTGTCCAGTACCCACTGCCCCTCGCTGTTGATCACTGATTCGACTTTGCTTAGCAACCCCGCTCTAGCAAGCTGCAAAACGAATGACTGATCACTCTGGTGTATCTTCTAACTGACCCTCAAGCCTCCTCGTATACTTTTCCCTGTTGGTCCTTCAGCGGCCAAGATTACATCTCTAATCAATGGCTAAGATTAGATTTGGCTTGATCCATGACTTTTGGAACCTAAGTTTAGACTTAGGAACTCCATTAAAAATATCAGTTATTTTAATATCTCCCAAACCGGTTAGAATCTGCCCAAAGCATTTTCTGGGTCTTGGAGATCTCATGTGCTTTAGCCTCACCACCAATTTTCATGGCTAGAGCACATCCTATGCTACCCCAAATCAACACTCCCTCTTAGTGAGGATTGTGCTCTAGTAACACTCCACACTGAGCATCAATCTGATTATCTAGCACCAATATCTATGCTGATGCTAGGCCTCCCTGCCCAACATCCTCTGCATTGCTGCATCCTGTACTGCTGCCCATGGCCCTGCCACTGCCACTATTGCATTCGTACGACAGCTCCCTCTGCATTCATGCTGCTGCTAGTCCATCCTCCTAGCATTGCATCTGCACTGCAACCCCCTCTCATCATGTTGCATCGTGCTACTGCATATTGCTACTACACTGCAACTCAATTACTGAGAAGTAACTGATCCACCCAACTTCTGACATCCCTGTCAAGCTAGAAACACTCCTGATGCTGAAGCTCTCTTTGTTGCTAACAAGTGCTCCCTCTACTGACCTTTGCGCTGTTGCAACAACTCCCTGCATCTCGCACATTGCAAACCTGTATGTGCCATCTTGCACCGTTGCAACACTCCCGTTCCTTTCGCACTATTGCACCCTGCTAGCCTCGTGCTGCCTGGGGACTCGTGAACTTTAGCACCGTGTGCCGCTTCATCCGCATCCGTCTCTACGGACATCTGCCAATCTTGCTACTACTCTTCGGGGCTCCTGTAGCAAGGTATAATCCAAAAGGTTGGGTACCTCAAGGATCCTGCCCCTCATCGCTTGTATTCCTCTTGAATCTAGCTCGATGTCTCCCCACCTCTTCTCTAGAGGTACATGAGCACTCCTGGCACAATCGTCATCCTTCTCGACTTCTTTCTCTGCCTTCACTGGCGCTGCCTTAGAGTCAGACTCCTCTCCCTTCTTCTTCTCCCTCGGACACTAGTTCGCATAGTGACCCAGTTCCCCACAGTGGAAGCGCTTGACCTTGGAGAGGTCCTTCTTCTTCCTCTTCCCCAGCTTTCCCGCAGATGCTAGAGCTGCATCCTCTTCCTCTTCCTTCTTGATCTGAACTCCTTTGCTGCTACTTCACACCTTGCTCAACCTCTTGATCTCCTCTTGACGAAGATTTGCCTTGCCCAGTATACTCTGGACAAATGTCTCCCACTCCTCGGAGACTGTGTTAAGTGCAGTCCTTACCATCATCTCCTGATCCGGCGTGGCCCTTATGGAAGTCAGTTGGTCTCGAATCTCCTTCACTCGCCCAAGGAAGTGATCTATCTGCTCCCCCTTTTGTTTATGGTATGACCATAGCTGATTCTCAAGTAACATCTTCCTCTACATGGAAGTATGTTGGTACAATGTCTTCAACGTGTCCCACATTTCCTTTTCCGTCTCCTTCTCGGCAATATGTTGGACCACATGATCCTTGACCCCATTAAGGATGATGCATTTTGCCTTGGCCATTGCCTCCTCGTACTTCTCATTAGCTATCGGGTCAACTGGGATAACCATTGTTCTCAAGGTGAAGCCCTTGATGCGATGGCTATCTAGAATGGACAAGATCCTGGCCTTCTAGACCACAAAGTTGGACGCCCTGTCCAGCCTGTCTTGATCCCTGAGTCCATTTACGACCATCTCTCTACTCTTCTGTCGACTCCTCTGAGTCTCTCTACTTCCCTCTGGAAGTTCTCCTTTTGACTCCTGCTAAGTCTCTCTCCTTCCCGCGTAGAAGTTCTTTGCTAGACTCCCTCTGAGTCTTGATTTCCCTTCTGGAAATCCTCCTGCCAATTGTCAAGTTGCACCTCCCCGATCTTCTGTGCACACACAACACTGATCTCGATTCCTTGGCTAGAAATTCGCCTCAATGGCAACTCCCTTTACCTTGGTTTCACCCTATTAGGTACTGTTCTGACCACAATACCCCACAAGCTTCGCTCCCACAAACTACCCACAACTTTCGATGCCCTAGCAACTAAAGGACTGAGCCTCTAGGCTCTGCGCAATTCTGGCACTAGCAAAACACCTCCCTCAGCCAACTATGTCAACCCTCCTAGTCTTTGCGTGGCTCTGCGTGAGCCTCTCTCTGCACTCCTCAGCCTCCGCGCTGGCCTTTCTCTGGCCTGAACTAATGACGTAGTCCCTCTGCGTTAACCCTTCTTGTGTCGCTTGTGCAAGGATCAACTTTTGTCACTTAGGACAGTTGATTCTGTTGCAAATGCTCTGCTTAGCTGATGCCTTCAGCTCTCCTGTGATTTGCAACCACGTTCCGATACCATGTTGAAATTTTCTAAGTCTAACTGTTAGAAAATTAGTCTGTATTATGCTAGTTTATTTCTTCTACTTGTTAATTCTGAACAAGTTATCTAAAACATTTAAATGCTGAGATGCTAATTTTAGTTATGTTCTATGCTTAGAGCAATTTATTTCAATTTTCATAGTTAGCTCAATATTTTTAATAGATTAGCAATCACATCAACATTAAAGTAAATTGCAAATAGAACATAAACATAAATCGCAAAAGACAAGCCAGGACAAGAGGACATAATATGTGGCACTAGCCAGGGACAAACCCCAGTGTGGGGAAACCTATCATTGTGTTGCATTTCATCACGATGCTGCACCTCACGATGCTGCACCCATCATCACATTGTTGGACCTCATGACCATGCTGTACATATCATCACATTGTTGGACCTCATGACCATGCTGTACAGATCATCACGTTGCTCGACCTCATGACCATGCTGTACACATCATACTGCTGCGCCATTTGCTTGCTCCATCAAGCTTCATTGTTGTCCTAAGTATCATTGCTGCACTTTGTTGCACCATGTACTAGCTATCCCATTTAGACATGTCGTACCTTGCTGCTCCATGTACTAGTTGTCCCATCTAGACATGCTGTACCTTGCTGCTCCATGCACTACCTGTCCCATCTAGACATGATGTACCTTGCTACTCCATGCACTAGTTGTCCCATCTAGACATGTTGTACCTTGCTGCTCCATGCACTAGTTGTCCCATCTAGACTTGTTGTACTTTGCTGCTCCATATACTAGCTGTCCCATCTAGACATGTTGTACCTTGCTGCTCCATGTACTGTTTCATGTACTTGTTTTCCATGTATTGCATCATGTACAACTATATTGTTGTCTCACTGTAACACCTACAACACACAGATTTCCATGCTGTCACCTACAACACACAGCATTGAGGGCAGTTTAGAAATTCTCCTTGCTACGCTATAGTAGTCTCCTCCATGACTGCGTTAAGGTTAATTAGGGCTTCTTCATTAGGGCAGCGTAGAGCCTAGGGCACTCCCTCTAGATAGTGTAGAACCTTTCTCCATTAGGGCAGCGCTATCCCTTAGGATCTCTCCTCCTACTAAAACCCAAAGACTAGTAGAGAGGAAGAGATCCCAAGTGAGTGTGTCCAAATGACTTTCAAGGCACCTCTATTTATACTAGAACGTTGAGCATCATGTACAACTATACTGCTGTCTCATTGTAACACCTACAACACACAGATTTCCATGTTGTCACCTACAACACACAACATTGAGGGCAGTTTAGAAATTCTCCTTGCTGCACTATAGTAATCTCCTCCATGACTACGTTAAGGTTGATTAGGGCTTCTTCATTAAGGCAGCGTAGAGCCTAGGGCACTCCCCCTAGATAGTGTAGAACCTTTCTCCATTAGGGCAGCGTTATCCCTTAGGATCTCTCCTCCTACTAAAGCCCAAAGACAAGTAGAGAGGAAGAGATCCCCAGTGAGCATGTCCAAATGAATTTCAAGGCACCTCTATTTATACTGAAACGTTGAGCACATGTGGGGTTTATTTGGTTGCTGGCCGACCTTGATGAATTGTCCCATAACACAAATAAATTCATATCTCCATGAATACTTAGCGGAATCGGATGATATTTACACCTCTTGATGAGAGGGATCCAAGAAAAATATCGGCTGACATTAATAAGATGACCCACATGGAGTTTGGCCCTAGTTGCCAATTTTAACATGAAATAAACATAATACAGTCTCAACATCTACAGATCAACAGTGGAAAGAAAACAAACACACAAGTGACACTGTTATTTTTGGACAAATGTCCCCGGAAAAACCCAATGTGGGAAAACCGATGCATCTATTATGAGGGTTTATTATTATTCATTATTTCCTTGAGTACAACTGGGTGCCAAACTGGCTCACCTGACAGAGAAAAAAGGTTGAAGTTTCTAAGTCTACCAGTTAGAAACCCTCCATGCACTTTAATGATTTATTCCTATCTACTTGTTCCGTTACTTAACAAGTTATTTACATTGTAAATATTGAAAATAAACACTAGTGCAGCTCAACATATTATAGAACATCAACTGAAGGAAACAAATACAAGCACACAAAATTACACCATAATTTTTGTAGCAATGTCCTCGGAAAAACCCAATGCGGGGAAACTGGTGCAACTATCTGAGGGTTTTCTGATTAAGCAATTTTAGAGTACAGTCTAGGTGCCAAATCCGGCTTACCCAACAAAGAATGTCCTTGGCAGTGGTACCTCTCAGTCTGAGAAAAATGTCCTGGCTAAAACCCCAGATAAACCCTCTGGCAGCTCCTCAGCTCCAATTTGCCCCATAAACCTGAGTCTCTCTCTGCCTAGCGTTGGCCCTGCGTCACCCTGAATGGGCTTACGTGAGCCTTAGGAGGCCCTGCGTTAGCCTTTTGGCCCTCTGCATCAGCTACGCTGGCCTCTCTGAAGCACCGCGCAACTCCTGGATGCCTCTGCGTGGCCCTGCATGAGCCCTGGTTGCTACTATGTCACTCTCTCTGGCTCCTGCCCTGATTTCTGACACTATCTCTGCCTCTCTGTCTCTCTGTACTCACTGCCCCTCAGCTGCAAATTTGATCACTGATTCTATCTCTCTTAGCAAACCCTGCTCTAGACAATAGAATGATTGATCATCTGGTGTGTTCTCCAAGTGACCCTTAAGCCTCCTCTTAATACTTTTCTCGTTGACATATCAACGACCGAGATTAAGTCCCTAATCAATGGCCAAGATTAGATCTGGCTTGATCCATGTCTTTTGGACAATTCTAACACAGTTTTATATTAATCCACATTAATATTTTAATTTCCCTAAGTTTAGACTTAGGGACTCCATTAAAAATGTTAATTATTTTAGTATCTCCTGAATTGTTTAGAATCTGCCCAAACCCTTTCTGGGTATTGGAGATCTCATGTGCCCCAACCTCTCCACCAAATTTTGTGGCTAGAGCACATCCGAGGCTACCACAAATCAACACTCCCTCTTAGCAAGGACTATGCTCTAGTAATACTCCTCACTGAGCATTACTCTGATCATCCAGCATTAGTCCTTGTGCTGATGTTAGGCTTGCTGCCCACCATCCTCTGCACTGCTGCATCCTGTACTGCTACCCATGGCCCTGCCACTGCCACTGCTGCATCCATACTGCAACTCCCTCTGCATCTGTGTTGCTGCTGGTCCACTCTCCCAACACTACATCCACACTGGAACTCCTATCATCATGTTGCATCGCGCTGCCCATTGCTGCACTGCAACCCAGTTACTGAGAAGTAAGTAACTGATCTCCCAACTCTGACCTCTTTGCTGGGCTAGAGACCCTCTTGATGTTGAAGCTCCCTCTGCCGCTGACAAGTGCTCCCTCTCTGACTTCTGCGTTGTTGCAACAACTCCCTGCATCTCGCACTGTTGCACACCTCTCTGTGCTATTCTGCACTGGTGCAACACTCCCGTGCCTCTCGCATTGCTGCAGCCTGCTAGCCTCGCGCTGTCTCAGGACTCCTGCACTGTAGCTCTCTCTGTTGCTCCATCTGCATCCATCTTGTTGAAGTTTCTAACTTTACTTAGTTTAGAAATCCTTCATGCACTTTTTCTAATTTATTCCTACCTACTTGTTATTTTTCTTTAACAAGTTATTTACAAAGTAAATACTGAAAATAAACACCAGTGCATGCTCAACATATTACAGATCAGCAACTAAAAGAAACAAGAAGAAACACACCACATGACACCATTAGTTTTGGACCAATGTCCCCGGGAAAACCCAATGCGGGAAAACCGGTGCAACTATCTGATGGTTTTCTTATTAAGCAATATCATAGTACAATCTGGGTGCCAAAATTGGCCTACCCAACAGAGAATTTCCTTAGCTGCTATACCTCAGTTTGAGAGAAGAAATCTCCTGGATGAAACCCTGGAAAATCCTTTTGGCAGCGCCTCAGCACAAAACTGCTCCTGCAACCCCAGCGTCTACCCAATCTGGACTGCGTCTGCCCCTCTCTGTCTCATGCTGGCCTTGCGTCAGCCTTTCTTGGCCCGCGTTAGCCCCAGGAGGCCCTGCATCAGCTCTGGGAGCCTTTGCGTTAGCACGCTGGCCTCTCTAGTGTTCTGCGCAACACTTGGCTGCCTTTGCGTGAGCCCTTTCTAGCTCTACGTCACTCTCCTCGGCTGCTGCACTGCTCTCCGGCACAATCTTTGCCTTCTCTGTACTCAATGCCCCTCAGCTGCTCTCCCTATCATTGATTCTATCTCTCTTAGCAAACCCTGCTCTAGAGAATAGAATGACTAATCATCTGGTGTGTTCTCTAAGTGGCCCTCAAGCCTCCTCTTATACTTTTCCTGTTGACATCTCAACGGCCAAGATTAAGCCCCTAATCAACGGCTAAGATTAGATCTGGCTTGATCCATGTCTTTTGGACCACTCTAACACGTATTCATATTAATACACATTAATATTTTATTTTCCCTAAGTTTAGACTTAGAGACTCCATTAAAAATATTAATTATTTTAATATCTCCTGCTCTCTTTAGAATCTGCCCAAACCCTTTCTAGGTATTGGAGATCTCATGTGCCCCAACCTCTCCACCAAATTTCGTGGCTAGAGCACACCCGATGCTACCCCAAATCAACACTCCCTATTAGCGAGGACTGTGCTCTAGCAATACTCTTCACTGAGTATTACTCTGATCATCCGGCATCGGTACCTGTGATGATGTTGGGCCTTCTTGCCCAACATCCTCTACACTACTTCCTCCTGTACGACAACTCCCTCTGCATCCGTGCTGCTGCTGGTCCTTCCTCCCAGCACTGCATATGCACTGCACCTCCTCTCATTATGTTCCATTGTGCTACCCACTGCTGCACTGCAACTCAGTTACTGAGAAGTAAGTAACTGATCTCCCAACTGACCTCTCTGTTGGGCTAGAAACACCTACTGATGTTGAAGCTCTCTCTGTCGCTGACAAGTGCTCCCTCTCTGACCTCTGCGCTATTGCAACAACTCCTTGCATCTCGCATCGATGCACACCTCTCTATGCCTTCCTGCAATGGTGCAACACTCATGTTCCTCTCGCACTGCTGCAGCCTGCTAGTTCTGCGCTGTCTCGGGACTCCTGCACTGTAGCTCTCTCTTCTACTCCATCCGCATCCATCTCTACCCACTCGGCCAATCCTGCTACTCCTCGTTGGGGCTCCCGTAGCAAGGTTTAATCCAAGAGGTTGGGTACCTCAAGGATCCTGCCCCTCATCGCCTGTAATACATTTGATTACAGCTCGAAGTCTCCCCACTTTCGCTCAAGTGGTACGTGTGCACTCATGGCACAATCATCGACTGTCAAAACTTCCTTCTCTACCCATGCTGGCGCTGCCTTAGTCTCAAAAGACTCTCCCTTACTCTTCTTCCTTGGGCACTGGGTCACGTAATGACCCATCTCCCCATGGTGGAAGTACTTGATCTTGGAGAGATCTTTCTTCTTCCGCTTCTCTTGCTTTCCCTCAGATGCTAGGGCCACATCCTCCTCCTCCTGTTGAACCTTGATCCCTTTGTTGCTGCTACCTGTCTTTGATTGCCGTATGATCTCTTCCTGGTGAAGAGTTGCCCACATCTCGTCCCAAGGTAGGAGAGTCCCTCTGCCCAGGATGCTCTGGACAAACACTTCCCACTCTTTTGAGACAACATTCAGGGCTTTCCTCACCATAAGCTCCTGATCTGGTGTCGTTCCAATAACAGTCAACTGATCTCGGATCTCATTCAGTCCTCCAAGGAAGGAGTCAATTGTTTGACCCTTCTTCATCTGATACGACCTCATCTGGTTCTCGAGCAACATTCTTCTCTACACAGAAGTATGCTCGTACAAGTTCTTGAGAGCCTCCCACATCTCAACTGTCGTTTCCTTCTCGGCTATATGTGGTACCACATGATCCTTTACCCTGTCAAGGATAATGCGCTTGGCCCTCACCATCACCTCTTCGTACTTGTCATTATCATTTGGGTCGACTGGGATAGCTATCATCTTCAAGGCGAAGTTGTTGACACGATTTCTGTCAAGCACTGATAAGATTTTGGCCTTCCAAACTATGAAGTTCGATGCTCTGTCCAGTCTATCCTGGTCTCTTACCACGTGTAGTGCCATGACGCTCCTCTGAGTTTCTACTTCCCGTCTAGAAGTTCTCTTCTTGACTCCCTCTGAGTCCTGATTTCCCTCCTGGGAATCCTTCTGCCACTTGTTGAGATGCCCCCTACTCTGATCGTCTTATGCAACTCCACTGCTGATCCAGGGTCCTCGGCTAGAAACCCTCGGTAACAACTCCTCTGTCCCTGCTCTATCAGGTACTGTTCTGACTACAGTACCTCACCAACTCCACTCTAATATACTCTTGCAGCCTTCTAGACCCCAGCAACTGCCTCTTTGTGAATTGCGTCAGCCCTTCTCTGCCTCACGCTGGCTCTGCGTCACCTTGGATGGGTCTGCGTCAGCGTTGAGATGCCCTGCGTCAGCCCTCTGGCCCTCTGCGTCAGCAACGCTGGCCTCTGTGAGGCTCTGCGTAGTTCCCGACTTCTTCTACGTGGCTCTGGCTGGCTCTGCGTCACACTTCCTTGGCTTTTGCGCTGCTAGAAACAACTTCTATCACCTTAGGACAACTGTTTTCTGCTACTATTGCTCCGCTTGGCTGATGTCTCTTAGTCCTCCTGTGATCTGCAATCACGCTCTAATACCATATTGAAGTTTCTAATTTAGTTTAGAAACCCTTCGTGCACTTTTTCTGCTTTATTCCTACCTACTTGTTATTTTGCTTTAACAAGCTATTTATGAATTAAATACTGAAAATAAACACCAGTGCGTGCTCAACATGTTACAGATCATCAACTAAAAGTAAAAAGAACAAACACACCACATGGCACCATTATTTTTGGACCAATGTCCCTGGGAAAACCCAATGCGGGAAAACTGGTGCAGCTATCTGAGGGTTTTCTTATTAAGCAATATCAGAGTACAATCTGTTAAAATTTTTGTTTTTCCACCCCGGTTTTCAGTTTCTCCTTATTTTTTCCATGTAGTTAAATGCCCTTTCCCATAACCATACATTCAACAATGCCGAAAGAAATAAATTTGCTGAAAACACAAATTCTGGAAAATTTACAGAATGCTGGAAATTGCAGAAATAAAAATCAGCAATAATAAACAGCGATTAAAACACATTAAAACAATGATATTTTTGGTCAACGTGACCCTGGAAAAAGCCCCTACAACTCTTGGGGAAAACCAGTTTGAGAGCTCTTCTTTATTTCTGAAAAAAACCTTTTTACAGCAAGAAAATTTTAGCAAAAATTTTAGCAAAATAATTTTTCCAGCAAGCAAGCTTATCTGTTTTTAGCCCAACAGACCACCTGAAAACTTTGTTGTACGCGTGGTACGGACCGTACGGATGTACGGATTGTACGGACGGCCGTACTGACTGTACGGACAGACCTCGACTTTGTGCCGAAAATCAGTTCCTTGATATTCATGCCCAGAAATCAGTTTTTTCTCAGTTTTCAGCAAAAAAATCAGCGTTTTCTGCTTGTTCTTGCTGTTGTTCTGCTGTTCTGATTTTGCTGAAGAGCTGCCTGGTATGTGTGCCAAACTGCTGCCTCTTTCTCCTTCTTGTCCAGAAATCTCTCTTTCTCTCTTTCTCTCCTTCTCCCAATCTGCTCATGAAAGAATTAATGATCTTTTCCTCCTTTAATATAACTCCAAGTGACTTTTGGGTGATCTCTAAATCCAATGGCTGAAATAGATTTAGATCAATGGCTGAAATTAATGCACTTTTAAATCTCACTTTCTATTTTTTAATTCACCCACTTTAATAAAGACCCACTTAGTCATTTATTTCCAAAGTCACTTTTTCCTTTCTAATTTTACATTAACTTTATTAAAAGTCACTT
>APFE031263633.1:0-38620 GCA_000404065.3 Pinus taeda | reverse complement strand
ACGGAATTTTATGCAGAGAAAAGTTTATTTCATGTGGGAAAACTTACCTTTGGTCCATGGTAGTTAGTCCTTGGAATTTGAACCTATGGTTTTCGGACCATGGCATCTCGACAGACGTGTTGATCCCTAGTATTGAGTTGATGGTATTGGTTTGTTATGGTTTTGGCCCGTGGTATTGGTCCATGATTTGAGGAAGAGCTTGCCTATATAAAGCAAGGAGATCATTTGGCTTGTGCATGCTTTTGGGTTGAATATCTTAAGATCTGAAATATTGGGTTATTGTTTCAAAAGCTCGATCTATATGAAAGTGAAGTGGAAAGCGAATCTGTGAAGGGTGATATCTCGAGCACTGCAGCTGCAGAAGTGCAGAGGCACTGCAGGAGACGCCGCAGGAGGCGCCGCAGGAGACGCCACAGGAGGCGCCGTAGGAGGCGCCGCAGGCGCTGTAGGAGACGCCGCAGGAGGCGCCGCAGGAGACACCACAGGAGGTGCCGCAGGAGATGCCGCAGGAGGCACTGCAGGAGATGCCGCATGAGGCGCCGTAGGAGAAACCGCAGGAGACGCCATAGGAGACGCCACAGGAGGTGCCACAGGAGGCGCCACAGGAGACGCCGCAGGAGGCGTCGCAGGAGACGCCGCAGGAGGCGCCGCAAGAGACACCGCAGAAGGTGTTCTAGGTTTAGTTTTCTGTTATTGTGGATCTAGTTATCTGGGTGACTTACTGGTACTTGATGATCATTTGATATTTATGGATCCAGTTTGAAAATTTATGCAAAGTGGTCCTTGAAAGAAAAGAAGTAGGGGGTTGTAGTTCCCTTCCAGGAGAGACTGGAAAACGAGAGAGAGTTGTAGCTCTCTGCAGGTTGCAGCCTGCGTACTGGTAAAGGACTGCACCAGTACAAGATCATTGTAAAAGAAGTTTCTAATTGAAAGAAGATAGAGACATATTGCAGCAGGTGGTTTTCACCCACATTGGGTTTCCACCTTATATCTGGTGTTCTTTGATGTGACTGTCTGCTTTTCTTTTTCATGCTCATTATTTATGGTATTGGTATGCAAAAATAATTCAAAGTATAAATAAGGAAGATTTGGTAAAATAATTAGATAATACTGATTCAGCCCCCCCTCTCAGTATTATTTCCAACAATTGGTATCAGAGCAGGTCCTTCTAAAGAAGCTTGATCGCTTGAAGGAAGATCTTTTCATCATGAGCAACTACGAGAGGGAAGCATCTATCAGACCACCAGTTTTTGATGGGACAAACTTCAATTATTGCAAGGTAAGAGTTACTGCCTATCTTCAATCTCTTGGTACGGAAGTTTGGAACATTGTAGAGACAGGCTATGCTTTTTCTTCAACTACTCCTACAGATGCAGACGAGAAAAAGAGGTATGAAACAAATGCAAAAGCAGTCAGTACCCTATTAGGATGTATATCCCAATCGGAATTCATGAAGGTAATGCACTATAAATCCGCAAAAGAGATATTGGACAAAATTGTCACAAGCTATGAAGGAGATGAACAGGTAAAGCGTGCCAAACTTCAAACTCTCAGGATTCAGTATGAGACTCTCAAGATGTATAATGATGAAAGTGTGGCTAACTATTTTCTTCGGGTAGATGAAGTTGTTTATTGTATGAAAAATTTGGGTGAAGAAATAAAAGAGGCTATTGTGGTTGAAAAGGTTCTAAGATCATTGTCCCCCAAGTTTGAATCTAAAGTATTTGCTATAGAAGAAAAAGAAAATCTACGAATTCTTACTATGTCTCAGCTGAATGGAATTCTAACTGCTTATGAAATGAGAAAGGGAGGTCCATCAGATAGAAGAGAAGCTGCTTTCAAGGCATCAGGCAAAGGAGAGTATTATGAGGCAAGTCACATACCAGAAGAAGAAGAAGAAGAATCAAATTTTGTCAGAAATCTTCAAAAGGGTTCTGGAAGGTTCAGAGGTAAGTTACCTTTTAAATGCTTTGCTTGTGGAAGAGTAGGTCATTATGCTGCAAAATGTCCTTATAAGGATAAAGAAAAGGAACCTGCTAGATGGAACAAGAAACAGAGTGCAAGTAAGAAAAGCTACTACACTCATGAAGATAGTGATGGTCTATCAAACAGTGATGAAGATGAACGAGGTAATGAATATAAATTGTTAATGGCATTTGAAGATGATGATTATATGGGTGCTATAGATGTGGATTACTTTCATGAAGAAATTACTAAACTTAAGAGATGTATAGAAGAGAAGAATATGATCATTGATACTCTACAATTTCAAATTGATGAAAAGGAAAGACATCTTGAAAATTAGAAGGTGAAATTGTTGGTCTTAGAAAAGAGATTGAGAAAACAAAAGCTATTAATCTTAAGTTTGTCAAAGGATCTGAAACTTTGGATGAAATTATCAATGTGCAGCGGTCTCCTCTAAACAAGACAGGTCTGGGCTATAATAGAGAAACTTCTCAAGCATCCACCTCAAAAATTTATCTTGATGCAACAACAAGAAATGAGCAAAAGCACAATGAAGACCATCAAGTAAAACAGGGATGAATTGCAAACAGAAACTATCAAGGGCAATCCATCTTAAGGGTGAATAAAAGCTACAACTAGCCACGGGTAAAATCTTCTCAATTTGGTTCAAGAATAGATGACAAGAGAAATTACAATCAATTGGCTGGTAGATTCGATAACCGCAGAAGTTTCTTCAATGGACAATGCTTTTCTTGCCATAACTTTGGTCACAAAGCAGCTCAATGTGTTGCATATAAAACAATCATGACTAGGGAAGCTCAAAAACAAAGAAGTATGACCGGGATTACAAAAAGGACCTATAACAACTTTTCGGTTCTTGAAAATGAAGTTGAATGTTCTATTTGCAATAACTTTGGTCATGAAGACTCTGAATGCAGGAGCAGGTTTCAGCAGAGAAAGGAACAAGCCTCAAGCACCAAAACATGGAGAATAAAGGAACCACAAACAGAAAGATGTGGGATAGCATTTTATGCAGAGGGACAGGAAATCTATGGTACATTGACAGTGGATGTTCGAAGCATATGACAGGTGATAAAGAAAAACTTGAGTCATATTCTGCTCTAGAAAAAGGAAAGAAAGTCTCTTTTGGAAATGATACTCCTGCAACTATAAAAGGAAAAGGTATTGCTCAGTTAAAAGAAAAGGTCAAGGCTGGAAATGTTTTGTATGTTGATGGATTGAAACATAATCTTCTAAGTGTCAGTCAGATGTGTGATCAAAGAACCGAGGTGATATTCAGATCAAATGGATGTCTTGTTCGTGATCTTGATACAGTAAAACAGTGATCAAAGGCAAAAGAACTCCAAATAATCTGTACATATTTCAAGAAGGACAACAACAATGCTATCTAAGCAAGGATGATGAGCACTGGTTATGGCATCGGAGGTTGGGACATCTAAGCTTTTCACAAATAAGGAAAGCATGCAAATATCAGGCAGTTCGCGATCTTCCATATATCAAAATTCCTGACAACACCATATGCAAATCATGTCAGTTTGGAAAACAAACCAGAACTAACTTTCCAGAGAAGGAAGGATCAGCTAGCATGCCTCTTGAGCTAGTACATACAGATACATGCGGTCCTTTCAGAAAAAGAACACCTCGAGGAGAAGAATACTTGATATTATTCATTGACAATTTCTCCAGGTTTGTCTGGTTAAGACTTATGAAGCACAAAGATGAAGCATTCGAAAAATTCAAAGCCTTCAAAGCCTTGGCTGAAAATGAATCGGGTCACAAAATTAAGTGCCTCAGATCCAACAAAGGTGGGGAGTTTACCTCAAATGAATTTTTTGATTTCTGTGAAGAACATGGGATAAGAAGAGAATTCTCTACATCTAGAACTCCTCAGCAAAATGGAGTTGTGGAAAGAATGAACAGAACTGTCCAACAAATGGCCCGTGCTATGCTTGATGAATCAGGGACTCCCGTAACTTTATGGGGTGAAGCTGCTCATGCTGCGGTTGTTATTTTAAACAAAACAAATTTCCGGGTAAACAGCACTCAAACTCCTCATGAGCTCTGGAATGGTATGACTCCTTTGGTAAAGCACTTCAAAATCTTTGGGAGAAAATGCAATATTAAGAATACTGATGAGAAGCTTGGCAAACTTGAACCTAGAGCAGATGAAGGCATTCTTCTTGGTTACTCTCCACATAGCAAAGCATACAAGTGCTACAATAAAAGAATTGGCAGAATTATTGAAAGCATTGATGTAGTGGTTGATGAGAAGGGATACATCCCTAGACAAGTACATCATGAAGACATCGAAGAAGATGAAGGCTACCCTCAACAACAGAATGATGAAGAACCTCAGGAAGAACCTCAAGAAGAACCAGAGGAGCAGACAAGAATAGAAGAAAAGACTCCATCCAGATATGTTCAGAAGAATCATCCAGAATCTCAGATTATGGGGCAGAAAGAAGCAGGTGTACAAACAAGAAGAACAGTTGCAGAAGCCTCAAACTATTTGGCATTACTCTCCTCTACTGAACCACAAAATGTGAAAGAGGCATTCGAAGATGAATGTTGGATAAAAGCAATGGATGAAGAACTTGAGCAAATCGAAAGGAACAACACTTGGGAACTGGTTCCTAGACCAAAGGATAAGAATGTTATCGGAACAAATGGGTCTTCAAAAATAAATTGAATGAAAATGGAGAAGTAATTAGAAACAAGGCCAGACTTGTTTGTAAAGGGTATGCGCAGCAAGAAGGAATAGACTTTGAAGAAACCTTTGCTCCAGTTGCAAGACTTGAGGCCATCCGAATGTTCCTTGCTCTCTCAAGTTTTCAAAACTTCAAAGTATTTCAAATGGACGTGAAATCAGCCTTTCTGAATGGAGACTTGGAAGAAGAAGTATACATTGAACAACCAGATGGGTTCATTCTTGGAAATGATCCAAATCTTGTATGCAGATTGAAAAAGGCTCTCTATGGGCTCAAACAAGCTCCAAGGGCTTGGTACTATCGTTTGGATAAATATCTTCATAAACAAGGTTTTTCAAAAGGATCAGCAGATAGCAATCTTTATATAAAAGTTGAAAATGAAAAATTGCTAATACTTGTTGTGTATGTAGATGACATTATTTTTGGCAGCAATGAAGAAGAGATGAGTCAAAGCTTTGCCTTGGTCATGCATAAAGAATTTGAAATGTCCTTGCTAGGAGAACTGACATATTTCCTTTGTTTGCAAATCCAACAAAAGGAAGAAGGAATCTTTTTATCTCAAACCAAGTATCTCAAACAGATCTTGAAGAAATATGGCATGGAAGATGCAAAACCAGTATGTACACACATGGTCACAGGATGTAGCCTCAGTGCAAATGATGAATCTGCAGCAGTACATCAACCAACCTATAGATCTATGATTGGAAGTCTACTTTATTTGACAGGTACCCGACCGGACATCTTGCATGCAGTAGGAATAGTTGGAAGATTTCAGGCAAATCCAAAGGAGACGCATCTTCAGGCAGTGAAGAGAATTTTCAAATATCTTCAAGGGACACAAATTATGGCTTATGGTATCCTAGAGATACAGATCTCACACTTCATGCTTATACAGATGCAGATTGGGCCGGAAGCGTGGATAACAGGAAGAGCACAAGTGGTGGTGCGTTCTTTATGGGTTCCAGATTAGTATCTTGGTTCAGCAAGAAACAGAGTTCGATTGCCCTTGTCTACAGCGGAAGCGGAATATGTTGCTGCTGCATCTTGCTGCACTCAACTCCTTTGGATGATGCAGACCTTGCAGGATTTTTCAAATCACTTGTACACCACCTATCTCTATCTTATGCGATAACACAAGTGCAATCAGCATCTCAAAGAATCCCGTCATGCATTCAAAAACCAAGCACATACCAATCAAGTATCATTTTCTCCGGGAACAAGTGCTTGAACAAAAGGTCAGGTTGGAGTATGTTCCTTCTAAGGAACAAGTTGCTGATATTCTCACCAAACCATTGCCCAGGGAGACTTTTGAATACCTTAGACAAAAGCTGGGGGTTGTTGATGCATCATGTTATAGTTGAGACTCTTCTGATTGTTGGTTGTACGCATGATTCATCTGAGGTATATGCGTACATGTGCTGGGTTGCGGCACAGGTTCAGGGGGAGCATATAATGCATTGTTGGCATTATGGAGGATGTACAAAAGGAGATCATGGGAGCTGGTCTGAATATAGCTGAAATATGTCTCTATCTCTTTCTTGGTCACTAATAGTGTCTGGTGGATTATGGTTCTTCTTTGCAGATCTGGTTCATATTCAGGGGGAGCATGTTCTTAGGGGGAGCATAACCCTTTGCCCTTGATGTCAAACAGGGAGAATGTCGCTGAAGTTTTTGAGGTTGCCATCAAGTCCAAAGGGGGAGATCGTTGGCATTATGAGACAAGTGTTGTCCTTGATGGCAAATCACTTAGATGATAAATTATAGTGCAGCAAAGTTATTTTCAAGTTCACGGAATTTTATGCAGAGAAAAGTTTACTTCATGTAGAGAAAAGTTCATGGAATTTTATGTAAAGAAAAGTTTATTTCATGTAGAGAAAAGTTCACAAAATTTTATGCAGAGAAAAGTTTATTTCATGTGGAGAAAAGTTCACGCACTATCATGGTTGGTTCATGGTATTAGTCCCACAGTTTTGATCCTATGGTTTTGGCCCGTGGTATTGGTCCATGATTTGAGGACGAGCTTGCCTATATAAAGCAAAGGAGATCATTTGGCTTGGGCATGCTTTTGGGTTGAATATCTTAAGATTTGAAATATTGGGTTATTGTTTCAAAAGCTTGATCTATATGAAAATGAAGTGGAAAGCGAATCTGTGAAGGGTGATCTCTCGAGCGCTGCAGCTGCGGAAGTGCGGAGGCGCCACAAGAGGCGCCACGGGAGACGCCACAGAGGCGCCACAGAAGGCGCAATGTGAAGACACCACAGGAGACGCCACAGAGGCGCAGTGCGGAGACGCCACAGGAGACGCCAAAAAGGCGCCACAGAAGGCGCGGTGCGAAGACGCCACAGGAGACGCCACAGAGGCGCCACAGAAGGCGCAGTGCGGAGACGCCACAGAAGGCGCAGTGCGAAGGCGCCACAGAAGGCGCAATGCAGAGACGCCACAGAAGGCGCAGTGCGGAGACGCCATAAGAGACGCCACAGAGGCGCCACAGAAGGCGCAGTGCGGAGACGCCACAGGAGACGCCACAGAGGCGCCACAGAAGGCGCAGTGCGGAGGCGCCACAGAAGGCGCAGTGCGAAGGCGCCACAGAAGATGCAGTGCGGAGACGCCACAGAGGCGCCACAGAAGGCGCAGTGTGGAGGCGCCACAGGAGATGCCACAGAGGCGCCAGAGAAAAGGAAATTGCGTATCTGTCTTAAGATCTTTTGTTGACTGATTTTTTTTTGATAAGGTGTTCTGGGTTTAGTTTACTGTTATTGTGGATCTAGTTATCTGGGTGACTTACTGATACTTGATAATCATTTGATGTTTATGGATCCAGTTTGAAAATTTATGAAAAGTGGTCCTTGAAAGAAAAGAAGTAGGTGGTTGTAGCTCCCTTCCAGGAGAGACTGGAAAACGAGAGAGAGTGTAGCTCTCTGCAGGTTGCAGCCTGCGTACTGGTAAAGGACTGCACCAGTACAAGACCATTGTAAAAGGAGTTTCTAATTTGAAAGAAGATAGAGACATATTGCAGCAGGTGGTTTTCACCCACATTGGGTTTCCACCTTATATCTGGTGTTCTTTGATGTGACTGTCTGTTTTTCTTGCTCATTATTTTATGGTACTGATATGCAAAAATAATTCAAAGTGTAAATAAGGAAGATTTGTTAAAAGAACTAGATAATACTGATTAACCCCCCCTCTCAGTATTATTTTCAACAATTGGTATCAGAGCACGTCCTTTTGAAGAAGCTTGATCGCTTGAAGGAAGATCTTTCATCATGAGAAACTACGAGAGGGAAGCATCTATCAGGCCACCGATTTTTTATGGGACAAACTTCAATTATTGGAAGGTAAGAGTTACTACGTATCTTCAATCTCTTGGTACGGATGTTTGGGATATCATAGAAACAGGCTACATTTTTCCTTCAGCTACTCCTACAGATGCGGCCAAAAAGAAGAAATATGAAACAAATGCTAAAGCAGTCAATACTTTGTTGGGATGCTTATCTCAAACAGAGTTTTTGAAGGTTATGCAATATAAATCTGCAAAAGAGATATGGGACAAAATTGTCACGAGCTATGAAGGAGATGAATAGGTAAAGCGTGCCAAACTTAAAACTCTCAGGATTCAGTATGAGACTCTCAAGATGTATAATGATGAAAGTGTGGCTAACTATTTTCTTCGGGTAGATGAAGTTGTTAATTGTATGAAAAATTTGGGTGAAGAAATAAAGAGGCTATTGTGGTTGAAAAAGTTCTAAGATCATTGTCCCCCAAGTTTGAATCTAAAGTATCTGCAATAGAAGAAAAAGAAAATCTACGAATTCTTAACTATGTCTTAAGCTACATGGGAATTCTAATACTTATGAAATGAGAAAGGAGGTCCATCAGAAGAAGAAAAGTGCTTTCAAAGGCGTCAAGGCAAAGGAGAATTATTAAATGAAGCAGTCACATACCAGAAGAAGAAGAAGAATGAATCAAACTTTGTCAGAAATCTTCAAAGGGGTTCTGGAAGGTTCAGAGGTAGGTTGCCTTTTAAATGCTTTGCTTGTGGAAGAGTAGGTCATTATGCTGCAAAATGTCCTTATAAGGATAAAGGAAAGGACCTGCTAGATGGAACAAGAAACAGAGTGCAAGTAAGAAAAGCTACTACACTCATGAAGACAGTGATGGTCTATCAAACAGTGATGAAGATGAACGAGGTAATGAATATAAATTGTTAATGGCATTTGGAGATGATGATTATATGGATGCTATAGATGTGGATTACTTTCATGAAGAAATTACTAAACTTAAGAGATGTATAGAAGAGAAGAATATGATCATTGATACTCCTACAATTTCAAATTGATGAAAAGGAAAGACATCTTGAAAAATTAGAAGGTGAAATTGTTGGTCTTAGAAAAGAGATTACAAAAGCTATTAATCTTAAGTTTGTCAAAGGATCTGAAACTCTGGATGAGATTATCAATGTACAGCGTTCCCCTCTGAACAAGACAGGTCTGGGCTATAATGGAGAAACTTCTCAAGCATCCACTTCAAAAAGTTATCTTGATGCAGCAGAAAGGAGTGAGCAAAAGCACAATGGAGACTATCAGGTAAAGCAAGGACAAATTGCAAACAAAGGCTATCAGGGGCAATCTGTTTTAAGAGTGAACAAAAGCTACAACCAACCACTGGTAAAGTCTTCTTGATTTGGTTCAAGAATGAATAACAATAGAGATTACAATCACATGGCCAATAGATTTGATAACCGCAGAAGTTTCTTCAATGGACAATGTTTTTCTTGTCATAAGTTTGGTCACAAAGCAGCTCAATGTGTTGCATATAAGACAATCATGACTAGAGAAGCTCAAAAACAAAGAAGTATGTCTCGGATTACAAAAAGGACCTACAACAACTTTTCGGCTCTTGAAAATGAAGTTGAATGTTCTATTTGCAATAACTTTGGTCATGAGGATTCTGAATGCAGGGGCAGGTTTCAGCAGAAAAGGGAACAAGCCTCAAGCACCAAAACATGGAGAATAAAGGAACCACAAGAAGAAAGATGTGGGATAGCATTTTATGCAGAGGGACAAGAAAATCTATGGTACATTGACAGTGGATGTTCGAAGCATATAATAGGTGAGAAAGAAAAACTTGAGTCTTACTCTGCTCTAGAAAAGGGAAAGAAAGTTTCTTTTGGAAATGATACTCCTGCAACTATAAAAGGAAAAGGCATTGCTCGGTTAAAAGAAAAGGTCAAGGCTGGAAATGTTTTGTATGTTGATGAATTGAAGCATAATCTTCTAAGTGTCAGCCAGATGTGTGATCAAAGAACCGAGGTAATATTCAGGTCAAATGGATGTCTTGTTCGTGATCTTGATACAGGTAAAACAGTGATCAAAGGCAAAATAACTCCAAATAATCTATACATATTTGAAGAAGAAGAACAACAATGCTATCTGAGCAAGGATGATGAGCACTGGTTATGGCATCGGAGGTTGGGGCATCTAAGCTTTTCACAGATAAGGAAAGCATGCAAATATCAGGCAGTTCGTGATCTTCCAGATATCAAAATTCCTGACAACACCATATGCAAATCATGTCAGTTTGGAAAACAAACCAGAACTAACTTTCTAGAGAAGGAAGGATCAGCTAGCATGCCTCTTGAGCTAGTACATACAGATACATGCGGTCCTTTCAGGAAAAGAACACCTCGAGGAGAAGAATACTTGATATTATTCATTGACGATTTCTCCAGGTTTGTCTGGTTAGGACTTATGAAGCCCAAAGATGAAGCATTCGAAAAATTAAAATCCTTCAAATCCTTGGTTGAAAATTAATCAGGTCATAAAATTAAGTGCCTCAGATTCGACAGAGGTGGGGAGTTTACCTCAAATGAATTCTTCGATTTCTGTGAAGAACATGAGATAAGAAGAGAATTCTCTACAGCTAGAACTCCTTAGCAAAATGGAGTGGTGGAAAGAATGAACAGAACAGTCCAACAAATGGCTCGTGCTATGCTTGATGAGTCAGGAACTCCTGTAACTTTATGGGGTGAAGCTACTCATGCTGCAGTGGTTATTCTCAACAAAACAAATGTCTAGGTGAACAACACTCAAACTCCTCATGAGCTCTGGAATGGTAAGACTCCTTCGGTAAAGCACTTCAAAATATTTGGGAGCAAATGCTATATTAAGAATACTGATGAGCAGCTTGGCTAACTTGAACCTAGAGCAGATGAAGGCATTCTTCTTGGTTACTCTCCACATAGCAAAGCATACAAGTGCTACAATAAAAGACTTGGCAGAATTGTTGAAAGCATTGATGTAGTGGTTGATGAGAAGGGGTACATCCCTAGAAAAGTACATCATGAAGAAATCGAAGAAGATGAAGGCTACCCTCAACAACAGAATGATGAAGAACCTCAAGAAGAACAAGAGGAGCAGACAAGAATAGAAGAAAAGACTCCATCCAGATATGTTAAGAAGAATCATCCAGAATCTCAGATTATGGGGCAGAAAGAAGCAGGTGTACAAACAAGAAGAACAGTTGCAGAAGCCTCAAGCTATTTGGCATTACTCTCCTCTACTGAACCACAAAATGTGAAAGAGGCATGCAAAGATGAATGTTGGATAAAAGCAATGGATGAAGAACTTGAGCAAATCGAAAGGAACAACACTTGGGAACTCGTTCCTAGACCAAAGGATAAGAATGTTATTGGAACAAAATGGGTCTTCAAAAATAAATTGAATGAAAATGGAGAAGTAATTAGAAACAAGGCCAGACTTGTTTGTAAAGGGTATGCGCAGCAAGAAGGAATAGACTTTGAAGAAACCTTTGCTCCTGTTGCAAGACTTGAGGCCATCCGAATGTTCCTTGCTCTCTCATGTTTTCAAAACTTCAAAGTATTTCAAATGGACGTGAAATCAACCTTTCTGAATGGAGACTTGGAAGAAGAAGTATACATTGAACAACCAGATGGGTTCATTCTTGGAAATGATCGAAATCATGTATGCAGATTGAAAAAGGCTCTCTACGGGCTCAAACAAGCTCCAAGGGCTTGGTACTATCGTTTGGACAAATATCTTCATCAACAAGGTTTTTCAAAAGGATCAGCAAATAACAATCTTTATATAAAAATTGAAAATGACAAATTGCTAATACTTGTTGTGTATGTAGATGACATTATTTTTGGCAACAATGAAGAAGACATGAGTCAAAGCTTTGCCTTGGTCATGCAGAAAGAATTTGAAATGTCCTTGCTGGGAGAACTGACATATTTCCTTGGTTTGCAAATCCAACAAAAGGAAGGAGGAATCTTTTAATCTCAAACCAAGTATCTCAAACAAATCTTGAAGAAATATGGCATGGAAGATGCAAAACCAGTATGTACACCCATGGTCACAGGATGTAGCCTCAGTGCAAATGATGAATCTGCAGCAGTACATCAACCAACCTACAGATCTATGATTGGAAGTCTACTTTATTTGATAGGTACCTGATCGGACATCATGCATGCAGTAGGAATAGTTTGAAGATTTCAGGCAAATCCAAAGGAGACGCATCTTCAGGCAGTGAAGAGAATTTTCAAATATCTTCAAGGGACACAAAATTATGGCTTATGGTATCCTAGAGATACAGATCTCACACTTCATGCTTATACAGATGCAGATTGGGCCGGAAGCGTGGATGACAGGAAGAGCACAAGTGGTGGTGCATTCTTTATGGGTTCCAGATTAGTATCTTGGTTCAGCAAGAAACAGAGTTAGATTGCCTTGTCTACAGCTAAAGCGGAATATGATGTTGTTGCATCTTGCTGCACTCAACTCCTTTGGATGATGCAAACCTTGCATGATTTTCAAATCACGTGTACACCACCTATCTCCATCTTATGTGATAATACAAGTGCAATCAGCATTTCAAAGAACCAGTCATGCATTCAAAGACCAAGCACATACCGATCAAGTATCATTTTCTCCGGGAACAAGTGCTTGAACAAAAGGTCAAGTTGGAGTATGTTCCTTCTAAGGAACAAGTTGCTGATATACTCACCAAACCACTTCCCAGGGAGACCTTTGAATACCTCAGGCAAAAGCTGGGGGTTGTTGATGCATCATCTTGTTGTTGAATCTCTTCTGAGTGTTGGTTGTACACAAGGTTCATCTGGGTATATGCGTACATGTGCTGGTTTGCGGATTGGTCGAAGATCGAATGGCACAGATTCGGGGGGAGCATATAATGCATTGTTGGCATTATGGAGGAGGTACAGAAGGAGATCATGGATGCTGGTCTAAATATTGCTGCAATATGTCTCTTGGTCATTTATGGTCTTTGCAGATCTGGTTTATAGTCAAGGGGAGCATGTTCTTAGGGGGAGCATAACCCTTTGCCCCGTTGATGTCAAAGGGGGAGAATGACGTTGAGGATCTCGAGGTTGCCATCAAGTCCAAAGGGGGAGATTGTTGGCATTATGATTCTGGTATGGCTCTATGATACAGGTGTTGTACTTGATGGCAACTCACTCAAGTGCCAATGGTCTATTCAGGCTTTCAAAACGATGGAAAGTAAGAGGCTCGCAGGTGAATGGTTCAAAAGGTGTGGACCCATAGGTTGGCCGTCCAGGAGGTGCGGTCATACCCGCAAGTTTCCCATTCATAAGGTGCGGAACCCCAGTTCACTCACTTCAAGGAAGAGAAGTGCGCTCACGTGGGGTTTCTTATGTTTGGCCCATGGTAATTAGCCATCCGTTCTTGATTCTATGGTTTTGGCCCATGGTATAGGATCTAATTTAGCCCCGGTTTGGATCCATTATATTGGTTATTGATGGTTTTGTACCATGGTGTGAATAAGGGCTTGACTATAAATAGGGAAGGAGATCACTTAGCTAATGTAACTTTCAGTTGAATATCTTAAGATCTGAAATATTGGGTTTTCAATTTTAAATGATTGATCTAAATCAAAATAAATTTGAAGGTGAATCTATGAAGTCGTGATCTCTCGGGCGCATGATCAGATCTATGCATCTGACTGTTAGTGGCACATTGGAGGGCTGTTAGTTCGGTTCCAATCAAACGTCTGCAGGGAATTCACAGTGTAGATGCGGAGGCTCATAGTTTGGTGAAAGGTGCAGTGCGGTGGTACACGGTCTGACAAAAGGAACAGTGCGGTGATACAGTAGAAGTACGCAACATAACAGAGGGTACAGTGCAGAGGGACGTGACTAAGCAGAAGAAGCAGTGTGGAGCAAGGTCAGAGGTACGCGGTGCGATACAAGGAGAAGCTACGAAGGTACATAGAAGTACGCGGCGTGATAGAAGCAGAAGGTGCGCTGGCACAGTAGAAGTACACAGCAGGACAGGAGGCGAAGTGCGGAGATACGCGGGGTAGCAGAATGCGCTTTGCGTGGATACGCAGGATAACATAAGGTTGGGTGCAGATTCACACAGTCCAGATAAAGGAAGACTGCGGATCTATCTTAAAAATAGTTGTTGATTATATTTTATTTATTGTTGCAGAGTTCTGGGTTTATATTTCTGGTACTATCTTTCTGTTTACAACATTCTGAGAAGTTGGGTGACTCTTGATTGATTTTATAAGGAGTTTGGATGATTGGCATGTACTTGATGATTATTTGATCTTCTTGGATCCAGTTTGAAAATTTATGAAAAGTGGTCCTTGAAAGAAAAGAAGTAAGGGAGTTGTAGCTCCCTTCCAGGAGAGACTGGAAAGCGAGAGAGAGTTGTAGCTCTCTGCAGGTTGCAGCCTGCATACTGGTAAAGGACTGCACCAGTACATTGTAAAAGGAGTTTCTAATTGAAAGAAGATAGAGACATATTTGTAGCAGGTGGTTTTCACCCACATTGGGTTTCCACCTTATATCTGGTGTTCTTTGGTGTGACTATCTGTTTTTCTTGTTCATGCTCATTATTTTATGGTACTAACATACAAAGTAATGATCAATATCTGAAGAATAATTCAAAGTATAAATAAGGAATATATATTGAAAAGATTTTGATAATACTGATTCACCCCCCCTCTCAGTATTATTTCCAACATTGCAATACAGACGAGTCAATCACATGAGCAACATCCTTAACATACTTCTTAAGAAAATATACATGGAAAACATGATGGAATTTCACCTTCAAAGGAAGTGCAAGTCGATAGGTTAATGGCACAATCCTCTCAATGATACTCAAGGGTCCACAAAATTGTGGTTCAATATTGGCACAAGATCCAATCTACAAGGAGATATTCCTTGGTCTGTTGTGCAAGTACATCTGTTCCCCAACCTAGAACTCCTTAAACAACCTGTTTTGATCTACAATAGAATTTCTTCCTATCCTATGCTACCTTTAGATTTTTCTTTATAACTTGCATTTCCTATTTCATGTCTGCTAACATATCTGGTCCAATCAATACCTTGTCAACTAGGTCACTCCAACTGATAGGAGTGTTACAACCTTTCCAATACAATGCCTCAAAAGGACCCATCATTAGTGACTCCTGATAGCCATTCTTGTATGCAAAATATACCAAGGGGATATATTATTCCCATTTCCACATTTGATTTATCACATACATCCTCAACAAGTCCTCCAATATCCCATTAACCCTCTCTACCTATCCATCTATCTATGGATGATAAGTTGTGTTGAAAGCCAACTTTGTGCCCAAACCTACAAATAACTCCTAAAACTTGGAAGTGAACTTCACATCCCTGTCTGACACAATAGTCTTCAAAACACCATGTAGTTTAATGACATCTTAGATGAATACCTATGCTACATCGCTAGCTGAGAATGTGGACTTCATCGGACTGAAATGTGCAACCTTCATCAACTTGTCCATAATGACCATAATGGAATCATGTTGTAACACTGTCTTCGGCAACCTTGTCATGAATTCCATGGAAATGATTCCCCATTTCCACTCTGGAATCACAATCACCTTGATGTTTAAATTCTTATTTCACTTGCTGACAATCAAAACATCTATGCATGAACTCTGTTACATCTCCCTTCAAATTTGACCAATAATAAAATTTCTTCATTGTAGTTAATGTATTCTAATAACCTAGATGACTTGAATAATGTTTTGAGTGTGACTCCCTCAAGATCACCTTCTTGAGCTCACCTTTATATGGTATGTATATCCTATCTTGAAACCTCACAAACCCATCTATTGTAAGACAATAATCCATACCTGATCCAACTCCACCTATACCCATACCTGTACTTGTACCTATATTACCACCTATATCTATAACACTACATGTACATGTACCTGTACTTGTACCTACACCTGAACCTATACCAACATCCTACTGCAAATTGTGCACAATCTCCACATACTTGACATCTAGCTGACCTATTTGCAAGATCCTATCTTGTCAGTCCATCCCATAGGAGCTCATAGTTGCCAAGTGATTTAACTGTACCCATCTACTAAGAGAACTTTCCAGCCTATTATATTTACCTTTGATGTACCTAATGTCAAAATAAAACTCGATAATCATGGCCAACCATCTAGCCTTCCTAGCATTCAAATTTAGCTGGTTAAACAACTAACTTAATCCAATGTGATCACTCATAAGTAGAAACCTTCTACCAAGAAGATATTGTCTTCACATCTTCAATGCATTTATGATCATTCCTAACTCCAAATCACGTGTCGGGTAGTTTTCCTCATGCTAATTTAGTTTCTGAGACTCATAACATACCACTTGTCTATCTTGCATAAGGACTCCACCAAGTCCTCTCTTGCAAGCATATGTGCATAACCCCTGTTCTTTGTCTGGATATGTAATCTACAACAATGGTGCATGTGTCAACAACTACTTAAGTTGCTCAAAGCTAGCCTAACACTCCTCAGTCCATTCAAACTTCTTACCTTTCCTTTGCAATTATGTGATAAGATAAGAAATCTATGAGAAGTTCCTCAAGAACCTCCTATAGTATCCTTCCAAACTCATGCAAGATCTCACGTCATCCAACTCTTAGGAGCTATCCACTCCATGATGCTCCTTATCTTCTCTAGATCTACTACAGTGCCCTCCATGAAGACAACGTACCCCAAGTAGTGTACCTTATTCTGAAAGAAACTACACTTGTTGAGCTTAGCATACAATTGATGCTCTCTTAACAACCTCAACGTTGCTACTAAATGCTCAACATTTTCTTCCTCATTTTTAGAATATACCAGAATATCATCAATGAACACAATAACAAACTTATCAAAATATGGACACAACAAACTATTTATTAAGCATATGAATGGAGCTCGAGCATTAGTTAAGCCAAATGGAACAAAAACGAACTCATAATGTCCATACCTAGTGTTATACGGGAATAGTGTCCACTCGGATGCTGCTATTCCCACTAAGATGGGTGGCTATCTTAGAAATAAACAATCAAAGTCTACTATTGATTCCTTTTATGAAACTAGATGAGAGGAGAACCAAGAGGGCCAACCTGAGTCTTGCGCTCGATTTCCTCTCCTCCTTGATAGAGTTTTGTTGCTTCCTCTTTGTCTGCTCAGCTTCGAAAGCACCTATGGAATCACAACAACATACTACTATGCAAGAAACAAGGATATAAATTCATAAATAATGCAGGATCAGATGTGCATTAACCATATACAAGCATATATAAACAAGTACAAAAGAATATGGAAGGAAAGAAGAATAGCTTTATTCAGTTGAAAAGTAGCAAGAAGATTACAACCATGTGCTCTGACCCAGCATCATCCTCGACCTAAGAAGCCCCTTTTCACCTCAAGCAAAGCTACATCACACAACACTGTGAATGTACACCAGAATACCAACAACACTTCTCTATAAGTTACAAAATTCCAGCCTCTGGATCTCTGTGATGAGGGATCCATGTATAGTTGACTACAGAGAGGTGAGTCATCTTTTGGGATCTTAATTAGTGTCTTCTCTTTTATAGTTCCTGCTTCCACTTGGAGAATGATGATCTCTTACTCAACCCTGGTTGAAAATGGAGTGGCAAGTTTTAGAGGGGAAGCTTCTGGAAGATTCCATGATCTTCCACCTCACATTTTTGTCCCTGCCATTTGTCCATTCCCGACCATTGCAGCCTACAGAAGAGAAAAATAGTGTGCATCACACCCTGTACATTGGGAAGGTGATATGCATCGCACCCTCCACATTGAGCTTTCAGTATGGTCCATTTTTGACCATTTATGAGTAGTTTTCAGTGGAGAAATTCTGGGAGATGATGTAATTAGTTGACCTTGTTCCTTTAGGCAGTGAAGCAACAATTTTAGGGACTTGGGAGCCCTCAGTTTATGGACATTTGTGATTGGGGTTGAAGTGCCCAAAAATGTCTATAACAGTTGCCCCCTAAAGCATGAGGTCATTAATCATTTTTGATATCGGGTGAAATGCTTTATTATGAGGATCCAAAGTTTTTCCGAGCTGGGAGGCGACCTGTAATAAGATACAACACAATACATTATTTTGACAACATTTTTCATGATCTAGCTGAGGCGGGCATTCCCATGCTCAACTTTATAAATTCATTTTCAGGTACATAGGACAGATGATTGTATGTGTGACAGACTGATGATATGGACACATCATCCTTTGATTTGGACAATCATATGTTCGGCAATGATGTACACTGGATGTTTTTATATTCCTAAATATATCGCATCTCGAATGGATGAAACTAGATCCAGGGTCTTCAAAACTCATCCAATCTTCACTCAGAGTACAAGTCGATCCATGTGAAAAATGTTCTAGAGTCGAACATGGAAAGACATCCCTTGATTACCAGCCAATGATGTAAGTTGTTAACAGGTGCGAGAGGAATCACCAATATTGACAATGACCCTCAAGGTACTACAACACAATTCACGTGATGTGAAAAGGGACTTGGCATCAAACACCACCTAAAATCTCTCAGTCGAAGGCCATTGATGTGAACCTATTGCCAAAAGTGAGAAACTTTCCATTGAGGCATGCAAGCTTCAAAGTACTGAAAGGGTTGTTCCTAAGTCAACTTCTTGGATAACGAGCTGATGTCGACAAGAAGTGACCCATCGCAAGAGGGCGTTAATGAATCCCACATCAACTACATGGAATGAAGAAAACAATTTTGGAGGTGAAAACAAACTGACGATACAGGGTTCAGGGTGGCGGTCATGAAGGAATGAAGCATGAATGTATTGGAGTGGGTGAGACACAGGTGAATTGTCTGAATGACTTCTCTTGAACATATCGTCGACACTAACGATGGAGTGGTAGCATTAATCCCAAAGATGGATGGCGTGATGGACCAATGGTGAAGACCAGTGAACGGAAAAACCCAACCTAGCATGGATGCAGAAGGAAAGTGTCATGTTCAAGAGCGACTTGCTACCAATAAATTTTCTTCTTGTTTTCTTCCCAATTTTCCCCAGTCATTGCTGAGTAGTACCTCTTTATTTTTGTCAAGCTTGAGGAGGATAACATATGCTTGTTCTATAATCCACCCTTCGAGTGAACCTATCGCTATATTTTAGTGAGTCTAGCGATAGTGAAACTCATTCTCGTCCTGTTGGATGAGTTTGTCGCTATTTACTTTTAACGAGTTTAACGACAAAGATAACTCGATCTCTTTCAATTTTAGAGAGTCTGAAAGAAACAGAAAGAAGACTCTGAAGATTATTTTTCATTGAATAATCCCTTAAGTCCAAAAAAGCGTAAAATAATACAAAAGGGATGAATTTTCGATAGTTTTAACGAACCGAACAAGACAAGGGCTCGATCTTTTTGTGTAATAATCCCTCAAGTCCAAAAAGATTAAAATCTAAAGGAGGGATATCACTTCCGATGCCTTTTAATGAGCCGGAGAGGCCAATCACTTGGCAATCTTTTCATATGTTATGAGTCAGGTGAAAAGAGCTTAAAGAAGACTCATTTTCAAGGAACGAGTGATGGTTTCGGGTAGCGGCTAATTCCAGGTAAGATTTGGAATTTTCCAATCACGACAGTGTTACAAGGATGGCTAGCAGAATCTCTCTTCGCAGATGTTCTTCGAAGGGGTAAACGATCATATGGGGGTGAATGATCGGCTAAAAACAGAGTGGAGGTGATGACGAGAACACGACCAAGGCTCAAAAGCTGGCGATAAGGCATTCCTAATGGTTATTTACCGATTCATTTTTTAATGAGCTTAAATGCTGGGGGAAACACTTGCTCATGAATTATGTTTATTTTTTAACGAGCTTGAACTATGCACTAAAACTACTCGTGGAGAGTTTATTTTTTAATGAGCTTGAACTCTATGATAACATTGCTCGCGATGATGGTCACTGATTTTTTTATTTACCTTTAACATTTTTTTCTTTCAAAGATAGTACTACTTGTTCATTTGCTTCATCAAACCGATTAGAAATGAAAACATATGCATGATAAATTAAAACACTAATATTTTACTTGAATTACATGCATAGTAAATTAAAAGTGACTTTTACCTCTCATTTTACCATTTCATTTGAATTTGGTTTGTTGGAGCTCTGGAGGTGTTTTTCCCCCATGATTTTCACCAACGGATTCCAAGAGATTCTATGGATGATTCTCGACACCGTTTGGACCAGGTAGGAGCTAAACTTGTGCTCTTTCATTCCATGCCTTTCATTTTGAATTTTGAGCTCATTTCCCTATCCTACTGAGCCCCTGGGGTTTGAATAACTTGCCCTAGGATCATCGCACCCTTCCTTAGTCAAAAGGTGCAATGCATATTGATGTCTCCATTAACTAGTTAATATTCATCGCTCCTAATACACTTGCTGGGGTGCGATTGGTGCAGGGAGGAAAATTTTTGCATAGTTTCCTGATGAAATTTTTTCCTGTTTTCACCAAATGAAGATCCTGACTCTTCCCTTTTTTGTTTTTCAGGGATTCATCAGAGGAAAATGGTTGTCACATTGTGAGAAAGCGAGCATGAATAAGAGGGCGTTGTTGCTTTACATGATCCAGGCATAGTAGCTGCATTACAGAACTGTGGCTTGCTAAAGTTTTTCCATATCTCAAGCATGAGGCAACAAATCAGTTTTTTGCAGTACTTCCTCAATGCCTGGGATCATATCAACCATGTATTCCAAATTAGGGGCAAATCAATCCCCTTGACATTGGTGGACATCTATTTTTTGACCGGCTTATCGAGTCATGGTGCCCCTCTCTCTTTATCAGGCTCCGCTCGTGGGGGTGAGTCTGTAAATGAGTACATTCATTGCAATTGCAGAGAGGGATCTCAGCCGAGTGTGGACGGCAAGATCAACATCCAAGACGTCAATGAATGGTCCTTGCGGGCCATCATGTTTACTTTTGCTAGACTGGATGGTATTTTTTCTCTTCATATAGCCAACATATCTTATATGTAGTATGCTTCGGAATGCCTTGAACTGAAGGTGTTCAATTGGTGTGATGCAGTACTTTATGTGATGAAGGAGCAATTGATGAAGGTGAAGAGCGGCAGATCCAAGAACTTTGGTTATGGTTCTATTTTGGCTGCTTCCGCCTTGGAGCGAATCCCACTGATGCAACCATAGTATATATCACTTGGCCTACCTCCACCGACCGAACCACAAATGTAGAGATGGGTCGATCTCATGTCTCGGCATGCTGGTCAGCCCCAAATTTCATTTTCTGAGACCTTCTTTGAGTGGTTTGGCTGTCAGGAGATGGTGTATGCCAGGTTCCCATATGCTGGTATGGATTTTTGAGGTGATCTGGATTTGGTGCTGCCGGATGGAGAGGAGTGGGGTGTCATGGGTAATTTTCTCTGACCATATCTTTGTTCATTGTTTTTTATAATGTTCTTATATTCTTAACCTCAAGACTAATAGAAACTCATGTGCTCATGCAGATGTTGGCCCAGTTCGACCAACGGTACGCCGTAGAGACCCAGCGGCCACTCCAGCAGGGAAAGCTGTTGGGAGGGCTATCCTCCATGACCTTGATGTGGCCTAGACTCTTTGAGCAATAGAGGACCAAATTGAGGGTCTAACTGGCAGTGTACCGGATGTGAGGACCAATGAGCTACCTTTGTGGTTGCAGTGACATACCACTGGAGTGCTGAGTCGATTAACTAGGCTCTTACGCATGATTGCACAGGCGGTGACTTGTTATCACCAGCATCATTAGGCTATGATTCCCCCTAGAATTTTGAGTTTTGGGTCATTTGAACAATTTTGACTTGGTTACAGAACATTGTGTACAGACTATAAACAATTATGAAATATGTTTTTGATTTTCGGAGCTTTATTTTTGTACAGGTACATAATCCTACTGCATATATTAATGTGATGATTCTTTTTATAAATGTCACAAATGTCTATATAACACATAATTTGCCAATGAGTTTGTTAATGTGTTTAAACTTTTGGAAATATGTTGATATTGGATGAAATCAGACTGTCTTTCCAAAATTTTGACCCTTAGGTACATGCGATAGATAGCTGGATTTCATACAGCATAGATGCCGGTGAGTTGTAGAATGACAAGCTGTGAGTCTAGCCTGACGATAAGTCGGCATATACCATGTGTGACGGCATCAGAAAGGAGTTCTATCAATGTGTTGTATTCAGTGATATTTTTCGTAGACCGACCAATACACACTCCTCTGAAACTTACTAACTCACCACTAGGATTGAAAATGGCCCATGCCACAAAAGACAGATTCCGCAAGCTATGACTTGCCCCGTCGGCATATCCAACGAATGATTCTAGTAGGCTCAACATCTGCAATGAATGCAAAAAGTGGATTACTTAACCAAATTAAATGCTCTTGGCTAAAACAAAAATGTAACAAAAGCACGAGGATTACTATGCGAAATCAAGCATAGTAATGCTTGAGGTACAACCTATTGCGAGGTTGTGCCAGTGGAATCCCACCATAGTCCATCAACTTGTAGGCCCCTTTTGCTAAAATTCATTTAACAATATAGGGACCCATCCATAATGATTTGAATTTTCCTGCTCCCAATTTATCGGATTCCTGGTCATAAAGTAAAACCAGGTCACCCTTTGAGAAGATGCAAGGTTTGACATTCTTGTCAAACTGTGCTTTAACTCATTTCTTATGAGCCTCGTTAGCCAAAGCTCCGTCATGATGGGTTTCATCCAAATGGATTAATTCCAAGAAACGAGCCTCTTCTTCTGCGGTTCTGGGGATAAGGTCGACTGCGAGTTTGAGGGATGAGATTTCACATTGAACTGGTAAGATTGCTTTCATACCGTACACTAATTGAAAAGGTGTGAATCCAGTTGCATTTCTTACCAATGTCCGGTATGCCCACAAGGCCGAGTATAGGATTAGGTTCCAATCTCTTTTGTGGACTCCGATCATCCTTTGCAGCATGCACTTTAGGACTTTGTTTATTGCTTCAACTTGTCCGTTAGCTTACGGATAGTATGGAGTAGAGCTGCCATGGGACAGGCCTAATTTGGCAGCCAAGTCAACCATCATGTGGTTACGAAAATGAGATCCATGATCTATGACTATGGCCTATGGAACGCTGAATCTAGAGACTACGTGATTGAAAAAGAAAAGGGCAGCCATTTTGCCGATGTTGTTTAATGTAGGCATCGCCTCGGCCCATTTGGTAAAATAGTCCACGGCGACTATTATGTACCCATGCCCCCTGGTCGAGGTGGGGTTACATGTCATGAAATCTATGCCCCATTTGGCGAATGGCCCAACAGCTACTACTGGTTGGAATGGTGCGGGTGGTCTTCTGGTTTTGCTATAAAAAATTTGGCAAGCATGACAACTTCTAACTGCGGTTATGCAATCTTTGAACATTGTTGGCCAGAAGTATCCTGCTCATAATTTTTTTTTGCGCTGTAGCATAACTAGATTGATGCCCCCCACACACGCCTAAATGGCAGTCATTGAATACTTTTTCGGCCTCCTCAAAGGTGAGGCACCTCCGTAGAACTGTATCGATACCACGCCGGTAAAGAGTATTACCGACAATCACGTAGTCTTTTGCTTGGTATCAAATACGTTGTTGTTCAGAGCGAGAGGTATTAGATCTGTATGTTTGTGTCTGGAGATAAATGATTATATCTCCGTACCACAGATCGCTTGAAGATATCAGAAACAAATTTTCATCCACGATTGCTTCTTCAAATGTTGCATCATTTGACGATGATGGGAGATCGCATAGTAACTCTGCGAATACCAAGGCTTTCTTTGATTTGGATTTTTTGAATTCCAAATCAAACTCTTGTAGAATTGTTATCCACTTTGAATACTTGCCCCCCAGAAACTGTCGCGACAATATATAAGTCATGGGGTTGCAATCTGATAAAATGGTAGTTTTCCTTAAGAGAACGTAGTGTCGAAATCTCTATATTGCTTGAACAGCTGCGAGTGCGAGATTTTCAATGTAGGAGTATTTCATTTCCTTATAATTTAGGTTTTGGCTTAAATAATATATAGGATGTTCAATTCCATTGTCTTCTTGAACTAAAACCATTGCTATGGTTGTATCTACTGTAGCCAGATACAGTCTTTTTGATAATTAGGAGCATATGTTAATGACGCTTGTATTAGAGATTTCCTTAAAGCATCAAAGGAGGCTTGCACAACTTGGTCCCAAATGAAGGGTACATCCTTTTTCAAAAGACGAGTATAACCTTTAGCTAGTTCGGCGTAATTTGGAATGAACCTCCTTAGGAAATTTGCTTTCCCTTGGAGTTTCTGAATCTAAAGCAGGCTTGAAGGTGGAGGCAAATTGATGATTGGCTGAACCTTGCAAGGGTCGGGACGAATCCCATCCTTTGAGACAACGAAGCCATGTAAATGACTAGAACTGACACAAAAAACACATTTGTGTGGATTGAGTCTTATCTTATAGTGTCGGCAACGTAGAAATATTGCTCTCAAATGGCACAGATGATCGGTCTGCTTTCACGAATGAGCTGGGGGATCATGTAGATAAGGTTGAACAATGTTTTTGATGTCATGGAAAGCATAGTTCATTTATCTCTGAAAAGTTTCCCCTGCATTCTTCAAACCAAAGGGTAACTTGCGATATGCGAATGTGCCCCACGGACAAATGAATGTAGTCTTTCGATGGTCTTGTGGGCGTATATTTATTTGATTATACCCAGAAAATCCATCCATGAATGAAAAGATTTCGCATCCGGCGCATTCATTAATTATCTGGTCGATAAAGGGTGTAGGGTAGTTGTCTTTCGAACAAGCTTTATTTACATCCGTGTAATCAACACACACTCTAATTGTTCCTTGTTTTTTTATCACAGGAGCAATATTCGATACCCAATCGGTTAGAGCAATGGGGTAAATGAAACTAGCAAGGAGGAGTTTTTCAACTTCTGCCTTGATGGCAATGGCTTTCTTGGGTTGCACCTACCTTAGCCACTATCGTACCGGTTTGACATCTAGATACATCTTAATTTCATGTTCAACTATGCTCGAGTCGATACCTGGCATTTCTATGACCAAGCAAAGACATCTCTAAACTCACGAAACAGAGTGCTATATATTTCCAGTTCGGAAGAAGAACAAGATTTTCCAACATGAATGTTCTCTACAACATATGTTTTGGTCGAGATGTTTATGGCAATAGTCTCTTCGATATTCGATAGGTTTCTCTCGGAATCCACCATGTCTACAGTATTTGTCAGAAAGTCAAATACTAAGTGATGGTGTAAGTCATCGGAATTATCTTCCTTCCAAGTCAGAAGATGGGAACGATGGTGATGATCTTCCCATGGTGCCCCATCAATCATCATCGATTGAATGATTCCTTTGTCGGTAAGGTGTACTTGCGACCAAGGATCTGAAGGGGTGTGATATTCCTTAGACCTATCTATCTCAACGCTTGATAAATGTTGATGATGGTTTTCCTCCCATGCTGAGAACATTGATTGCTATAATATTTCCAGTGGGGTTAGAGGCAAAACCTGCGAATGATCCATTTTAACATCATTTTCTGACATCTTTTGAATGGAAGATATCATATTCCAGGTTTCTACATTAGCCACTTCTGCCAAATTGGTAGGAGGCGATAGGGTAAAATTTCCCATTAATGTAGGGTCTTTTAGTAGGTCTACACCGATATAATGAAGCATGCTAGGGCTTCCATTGATCATTGGAATGCTTCCCATAACTTGTGAATTGTTGGGGAGAAAAGTTTGTTGGTTGATGATTGTAATTCCTCCCTGGGAAGGAAATGCAATTTTCGTAAAGTAGGTCAACACAACTGCTTCCATGGCATATATCCAGGGTCTTCCCAGTAGGATGTTGTAATCAAGATTTCCGTCGATGACTTCAACATCGATTTCTACTATTTTGCCCCCCAGTTCAACTTGCAAGTTACTTAGTATCCCATACAGGGTGTACATTCATCCATCAAATGGTTTTAATATTGTTGATGATCCTGACAAAGATGGAGACCCCAAAGTTTTCCAGAAACTCATCGACATGATACATGTGGATGCCCCCTCATCAATAATTGTTCTATGAATAGTTTTGTTTAGGGCTTTCACTTGAATGAGGAAAGGTTGTTGAGCTGGTAATTGAGGGTCGTATCCTTTATGATTAAAAGATACAAGATTGGAATCTGTTGGGTCAATCCAACCTATTGCTGATAACAAATCCTACTTTTGGGAGGGGCAATTTTACAGTACCTTAAGAGTCGACATCGCGAATGGCGATTGAGCTAAATCCTCCACTATATTATAGTGTTGTGCTGCTCGGGCATGAGGATTAAATGTCAATTTGTGTACTACTCCCTTTGGCAATTTTATTGTCAATTCAAGAATGATGGGTGGCATGACTTATATTGAAGTTGTCGTTGAACTACTAGGTTGATCATTATCCTTGTTGTTCCACATCTATGGATTCCCGTAATCTTTACTCGTCGTTATTAGAGCATCATTCAGTTGCTTCAATACTGACAACATTAGCACTTGAGACGGGGAAGCATTTTCGTTAGCAATCAGATTTGTTCCCGGGTTTGGAAACGGATCAATCAATACAACTGACGTTTTTGAATTTTTGAAAGATTTTCTAAGTTCTTCTTTAAATGGACAGTCTCGTGTCCAGTGATCCTCGTCACACATATGACATGGAGTTTTTGGTTTCACATTCTGAGAAGGGTTTGCAGAATACTTTCTAGGAGATGAGTCTCCCTGGTTTTTCTTCTTCCCTTGTTTCTTCTTCTTGCCTCCTAGTTGCTTGGTTTCTTTGCCTTTGTTTGTTGACACAACATTTACTTCCTAGCCTAGAAATTCATCATTTTCATCTTGATTCGAAACCGTGCGGGCCTTTTTCGATGTGGCCTTTGCGGTTTTAGTTCTTGTTGTACCTATCACACCATCACCAGCATGAGAGTCTTTGTTTGATTTAGGAGGCGGAGGAACAGAGAATTCTGCTTTAGGAGCGTCAGGTATTTTATCGTAGAGCATGCAAGACTGAGTATAGATCAAGTCTAGATATTGTGCACAAGCAATAACTTTCTCTTCAGTGATGAATCCCCCCTTTGCCACATCTTCTGTAATAGCGGGTAATGGTGACTTAATAAACCATTCAGCCAATAGCTGATCAGGAACATATGTTTTTACCATTCTACGACGATGCTACCACTCATGAATATGATCGGATATGTGAGTGGATGTCGTTTGTTTGAAATTGGTAAGAAGTTCAGTTCCTATTTTGTACCTGATAGGTAACTGAAAATGGGTTAAAACGGTTGTGGCTAGGGTACTGAAGTTATCAAATGAAGCTCTAGGCAGTTCAATATACCACTTTGCTGCCGGACTAGTTAATCATCATTGACAGTGTTTGACGAACACCATAGATGAAAGGTCATCACATGATTCAATGGGTCTTCGCCCGAATTTCCATTAAATTTAGGAATATCTAACAGAAGTTTATGCAGAATCCCCAGCCACCAAGGGGCGTAGGCATTTGGATTGTTCGTTAGTCGACTTAGATCTGGTAACTCTAGAGTTGCCACAAAGGGCAACTGTTGACTCAGGCTTGGTTGAGCATACCTAGGATAAGACAGAATCGTTTGAGCAGTCAGTCTTTGCATACCAGCATAATGCATTTGATGTTGGTAACTTTGGTAAGGTTGATGGGTATAACCATTATGATATGGTTGATACTATTTCCTATTACTTGCAAAGACTTGTTGCTCATATCCTTGGTAAGCTTGCTGGAATTGCGGTTGTTGGTATTGCTCCAGCCATGGTTGTGAAGCCATGGACTATTGTCCAGCACTGACTGTTTGACCAAGATGGGGATTGGTGTTCCCCATTTGAACCTTTTCCATTCCACTAGTGGGTGATTGTGGTTGTGTCAGAGGTACAAGAGATTATTCTATTGCAACCTTCGAAACTTGAGGTTGGCATACAACTGGTGACGCTTGTACTTGCGATACTACCACAATAGTTGGCGTAGTGGGAATGTTTGTCATAGGTGAACTTTGTTGTATTGAGCATACAACTCTTGGTTGTTGAGATAGGACTGGTACCCAACTGCTAGTTGTGATTCCAGCATAACCCAAATTTTATTGCGAACTCATGCATGGTTGTCCTTCTGGGGAAGACAATGAAAGGGTATACGACCCTCCATATGACAGTAATCCAGTGCTGAAAGGAATAATTTACCTTTGGGGACCAGTTTTCCCAAATTGACCTTGTGATGAATCAATTTGTTGAGACTCAACGTAAGAGATTCCAAATATAATTCTAGACGAACAAACAGGAACAGTCCATACTTTCGAAATGGTCCCAAGATGGACACCATCCAACAATTGAAAGCTGGTTGGGACAGATGGTACGCCAGCAAACATTGCCGGAATAGTAGAAGGAGCCTCTGTTGTTGCTATGTTGGGTGACACAGACCTTAATGTTGATGGTTGTTCAGACATATTAAGTCTATCCAAAAGATTCCTCAGTGATTCTTTGGGAACATCTGAGGGTGGGTGAATATTCTCTGATGAAGAAGGATATAGGGAGATCCTAGCTCCAAGTTGCATTGGAGAGCTAGATGGAGGATCTTCCATAATCTCTTCTATGGCAATCAATCCAGGAGGAAGAGGCAGACTGCCAGGTCCGTAAAATATTTCTGGTGCCAAAGAAGATGTAAGTTTGGTAGTAGCAAATGGTTGGGGAGTAACACCTTTCGAATCGGCCACAGACGGGACTGGTTTAGGAATAAAAGCGTTAACCATCACACTAGGATCAGTTGTAATGTCCTTTTGCTGTTGCGGAATTTATTTTGTAGAGGCAGGGATTCCAAAAATGTTTGGAGTAGCCGGAGTCTCTGAGGATGTTGGAGTGCTTGCTCCAACTAACCTAGGGGACTTTGACCAAGTTAAATGAGTTCGCTTCGTCCGGAATGGCTTCGCTTCTGGAGTCAATGATGGTTGACTCATAAGTCTCCGCGAACGACAGGGTTTTGATTGAATTTCTTCCATGATTGCAGATTACTTGATCAACTCAAAATAAATGGAAAAATATTTTTTTCGAATTTGATGAATTTTAGACGCTTTGACACAACTTGTTTTTTCAATTTTAAAGAGTCGAGAAAAAACAAAAGATGACTCTATTCGCCTTCAATTTTTATTGAGCTTGAAGTGACAAGCACTCAGAGGACCTTTTCCTTTAAGGAGTCTGAAAAGGAGCAAAATGGACTTCTCTGGAGATCTAGGCAGAGAGGATTACCAAACCAATCATAAAACTACATAATACTTTTTACGGTACGGCAATCAATCTTCCCGAATGCTATGTTCGGTGCATTACGATTGATAAGGCGGCAGATAGGGCTTCCTAAGGATAAAGGATGCAGCCTATTGTGGTCTCCCAATATATGCGTTATGGTACATGGGAGCATAAGTCCATACTGGCACTTGCCATATCAGAGTGGAGGAATCACCCAACTAGCATTCAAAGCAACAGTTGCCAAGCTTTACGACTCCGGAATATGTCTCTATCCTAGACCTATAGATGTTGTGTGTTAAGTTCCAAACCATTGTTAGATTCATTGAATTTATTTTAAGTTGATCTTTCTTAACAGTTTTCCTTTCAGGTTCACCATGTGATGTATGTATAATTCCTAAAATGCAGTCTAAGATGATAAACAAACACTTTATCTTCTTTCAGCAATGAAAATCCTAGATACTAAAGGGAAGAAAGTCAACCATATTTACTTCACAGAGCACAGAGCACACGCTAATATGCATAGTCCTAAATCAAGCCAAGCATTCAAAATGCAAATGCACATGCATGTATTGGTTTTCGACTCTCTTAATGTGTGAATGATGTTAAGAAAGCTATGTGAAAAATTGAATTACTTTTAAAGTGACAGTACTCAATAAAGTTCTTTTTCAAAATCAAGTGAAATCAGGAGAGACACTTTGCGATTTTGAAATGGAAATTGCTTTTCGACACTTTAAAACTAGTAAATCAAATCCTATGCAATAGTAACCGTATAATCAACTATCTAAAACAATGGAATTGATTTCTAAAATTGAAAATGACATCTATGACACTTTCAGATCTAGAAACAACAATTCGACTATGTTACTTTTTGCAAAAGAGAATTAAAACGATGCACAATACATAAAAAAAGTTTATAGTTCTTTGCACTAAGGAGGTGGAATAATGCAAGAGAAGGTGGTACTCATAGAAGTACACTGATTACAGATAGGAAAACTAATGAATAAGACTGAAAACAGTGAGAAAAATCCACAGTTTAAAGATAAATTCAATCCTCCCTGACCATCGCATCTATTACACAGTGAACTCAGTATGCAGCGCACCTACTCCATTCAGGAAGTGCGATGCATATAGGCTACCTTGAAGGCAAGTGCGATGGTAACAGTGTGAGACTTTGAACAAGAATTCACTCACAGTTTGCAATCTAGTTCAGGTTTTTAGGCTGAATAAGTAAAGATCAATGTATGTAAAACACATGGGTGATCTAAGAGGTTACTAGAGCCACCACTCAGGGCAATTAGATTGCTTGCATATCTATCGTTTAATTCATAAACAAAACATAGATATTGACTAAAGCAGCATTGATCTACTTTGCATTTGTATGACAAATGCAATTCGAAGGCTAGCTGGCTTGACTTCAGGCTCTGTCTATATGTTTATAAAAGAAACAAGGATAGATGGGCTAACAAGTAATCTAGTCCCTCCCCAGTGGAGTCGCCATTTTGCTATACAGGAATAGTGTCCACCCGGATGCTGCTATTCCCACTAAGATGGGTGGCTATCTTAGAAACAAACAATCAAAGTCTACTATTGATTCCTTTTATGAAAATAGATGAGTGGAGAACCAAGAGGGCCAACCTGAGTCTTGCGCTCGATTTCCTCTCCTCCTTGATAGAGTTTTTCCGCTTCCTCTTTGTCTACTCAGCTTCAAAAGGAACTGTGGAATCACAGCAACATACTACTATGCAAGAAACAAGGATCTAAATTCATAAATAATGCAGGATCAGATGTGCATTAACCATATACAAGCATATATAAACAAGTACACAAGAATATGGAAGGAAACAAGGATAACTTTATTCATATGAAAGGTAGCAAGAAGATTACAACCATGTTCTCTGACCTAGCATCATCCTCTAGCTAAGAAACCCTTTTTCACCTCAAGCAAAGCTAAATTACTCAACACTGTGAATGTACACCAGAATACCAACAATACTTCTCTATAAGTTATAAAATTCTAGCCTTTGGATCTCTGTGATGAGGGATCCATATATAGATGATTACAGAGAGGTGAGTCATCTTTTGGGATCTTGATTAGTGTCTTCTCTCTGATAGTTCCTGCTTCCACTCGGAGAACGATGATCCTTACTCATCCCTAGTCGAAAATGGAGTGGCAAGTGTCAGAGGGGAAGCTTCTAGAAGATTCCATGATCTTCCACCTCCCATTTTTGTCCCTTCCATTTGTCCATTTCTGACCATTGCACCCTACAAAGGAGAAAAACAATATGCATCACACCCTATACATTGGGAAGGTGATATGCATCGCACCCTCTGCATTGAGCTTTCAGTATGGTCCAATTTTGACCATTTATGAGCAGTTTTCAGTCGAGAACCTCTGGGAGATGATGTAATTAGTTGACCTTGTTCCTTTAGGCAGTGAAGAAAATCTTTTAGGGACATAGGAGCCCTCTATTTATGGACATTTGCGATTGGGGTTGAAGTTCCCAAAAATGACTATACACCTAGTCTAGAGTACAATCTTGTAAATGTCCTCCTCTTTGATGTGTACCTGATAGTCTTCAGATCTGAAGTCGATCTTCGAGAACATTGTTTCTCCCTTCAGCTGATTTCATAAATCATCAATCATCTGCAAAGGGTACCTATTCTTGATACTCACTTTGTTCAACTGCCTGTAATCAGTACATAACTTGAGTGTTCCATCTTTCTTCTTTACAAACAATAACAATGTGCCCCATGGTGATATTCTTGACCTAATGTATCCCTTTTCTAACATTTCCTTTAGCTGAAATTTTAACTCAACCAACTCATGTGTTCTCATCTTGTAAGGTGCTTTTGATGCTGGAGCTTCCCCTAGCACTAATGCAATACAAAATTATATCTCCCTATGAGGTGGAAACTCTGTAATGTCCTCAAGAAATTCTTCCTTGAATTGTTGTAAAAGTGACTACCTCCTCAACAAATCTATACCCTCAACTTCCTTACCGTTATCACTAGAAATGTGCACTCCAAATAACTTTCACCCTTTCCCATGGCTATGATTTACTTGCATAAATGTCACCATCCTAACTGATGTAGCTTTCTTATTACCCTGTAAGACTCTTGGTTCTCCATTGTCATAAAAAAACTCAAAGGATTTATCATAACAATCTACCTTGCTTCTATGCAAATACAACTAGTCCACGCCCAACAACATACTGCATGAGTTGAATGATAATACATTCAAATGTGTTGCAGTACGCATACCATTAAAATCCAATGAAGAATCTCTTACCCAATGATGAACACATTTATTTGTACATGTAGCCAAGTATAATAACCAAAACTTTGCATGCAATTCATTACTCAAACCACATTTTTCCACCAAGTCAGGACTAACATAGCTATAATTAGATCTAGGGTTAATCAAAATAGAAATAACTTGATCACAAAGCTTACCATCCATCTCAATGATAGATGCATGATTCTCTGCATGTTTGTCATCCAATGGTGCATAGATACATGGAATACTATGACCAACATCGCCAACAGTCTGTGCCTCCTACACACTATATATCTGAGGTCTACCACCATAATTCTACGTGAAATCTCTCCTGCGATGATCCTTACCACAAATACAACACTCTATAGGCTTCCATCTTGTCTCCTTGTTCCATTATCCTGATGGGAATCCCTGTCCTCTATCTCATCAATTTAGCTTCTTACGTGGTGTGATATTCTCCTTGTTACCTATATCTTGAGGTCTTGATCTCATTCTATCCCATTTTCCTTTGTTATTTACATTACCTTTCCTATCTAACTTAGTCTCGGTTCTACCCTTTGATTTTTCATGGAAATTCCTTAGCTTTTGAATGTCCTCCTCCAATGATATAGGCTCATCGAACTAAATTGTGTATTTAAATGCAACTAGTAACCCACTAATAAAATTTTGAATATTAGCCTTTTCCTCTATGAGATAAGGCACATACCTTAGTAACTCCAAGAACCTGCTAGTGTAATCATCATATGTCATGGAACCCATCTTTAGCTTATAAAATTATTTTTCTTATATATCTCACAAGTACTTCTTCTTGAATATCCACTCAAACTCACTCCAGGTCACATCTTCCAAACAAATGTATGCTTTACCATTGAGACTAAATGTAGCCACTCTAGCTTTCATCTTCTCTGAATAGTCATGAAACCTAAATAATTTTTGCATGCTAAGAAACCATGCCTCTGTATCTTATGGTTTCTTCATCTTTCCATCAAATGTTGGTGGAATTTCCTTTTTAAAATCATCTGAAAAGCATCCCCTATCACTCCTCCTATAAGGATGATACTGATGACAATCATGGTGCCTATCTAAATCATAACTAGAATCATACATGTGTCTAGCCCTTCTCCTATCCAGAATGTCCAACCACTTACCATGTATGATTGTGTTATCTCTATGTGGTCTATGACCTCCATGTGACTCACTACCATATGCCCCATTAGTTCTATCCTCCTGCTCATAGCTGATACGAAGTGGTCCCTGTTACTACAAATCTAACAAACTATGAAGTATTACTGCATTTACCTCTACATTTTTCTCCTATTCCTGTATGTTTATGTCATTATATACCTTACAACTCCTTATTTCTTCCTTTTAGATTCTCTGTCAGCTTCCAAATTAGAATAATTCCCAACACCATATGGCTCTTCGGATTCACAAAAAGTGTCTTTGTAGTCAACCATCTTGCTAGCCATTTGATATTTCTCCCTACAAGGTATATCATTTTAGCTAAACCAAATCGCAATAAACTAATGTACCTTAGTATATCTCGGGGAGGATACCTTGTCTGCAAGATCAAAAAATCAACGTGGTACATGTATACATAATCATGAAAACATATATAAGTATAGAACATAAGCATATGACCATGCAACTGTCATTCTAGATAGGGTCAAGTCATCAATACTTGACCTCAATAACAACATCCACCATGACCTCATGCATGACAACCACATTCATTACGTCACTATACACTTGACCACATGCAACCATGAACATGCATAAGTGATGCATAACCATCCACAGATATGCATAAAAAAATATGACCAAGCATGAATGATCAATGCTTGAAGTCAAACCTGCAAGAATGATACACACAACCAAGCATACAAGAATGTAACCAAACATGCAAGAATGGAACCGGGAATACTACAACGATACATGTAAGTGACATAAATTGACATGTAGCTAGTCATACACTAACAACAATTAATTCCACAATACTGCCTCAAATTTCACATGACAACATCAGTAAAACTGTGAACAACATCATGGAAACGCAACAAGCACATGGAATGCAAGTGTGAGAGACACACATGCAATTGACATGCACACATGACCAACACATACCCCATCTATTCCAAGGGGTTAACCATGCTCTATTACCAATCTATATCACCCTCCTCCCACATTTACCTAAGAAACCAAAAAGGTGGGGTAAACATGTGATGAGAGGCCACTATGGTATGATTTGACCTCCCAAGTCACATTAAGGAAGCATAACCAATAGAAGCACACCATAAATATATTAATCATTAGCTACAGGACCCTTAGGAACCAATCCAATACTTTAGTCATTTTGCCTTGGGGTCGCATTGAGCTTTTGGACAATTTAAGGCTCAGTCGCTCCCATGCTATAGGCATGAGGGTGACCAACAACCTCAAGTCACTCTCATAGGCTTGCCTGCCAACGACCAGGGACCAATAATCCGAGTGCTATGCTAGTTAATCTAGGATTTGAGCCACTCTTTTTAGGACTAGAGCCCAAGTCACTACCCAGAATTGAAACACCTCTTCATATCAGTAAAATAACATGGAAATGACAGCATTAAAGCAAATACTTGCTCAAGACCTTAACTAAACCCCTACTAGCCATGATAGGAATTTCGTTAAACATATTGAAAATGTGTAATCTATAGGTGTAATTAGGAGTTCTTAGCATATGGGTCTCATACATAGCTGAGAATCACAAAGAACCATTAATGCCTCAACCCATCAACTTCCATTCCATCCATTAAGTCATAGATACATTTATCATTCAATTACAAGTAAACATAAGATGAGAGCCATAGATGCCTATTGTTATAAAATACATATATAACCAACATAATAGAAACATAAATACTCATGAAATTACAACCATATAGACCACACATAATCCATCAAAATTTTCATAGAAATATAAGGATAAATAACCTTTCATATATGATGTAAAATTCAAAGCCGAGATGGGACTTCCAGAGTCCACGAGGCTATAGAGTGGCTGAGCAAAATCTCTCTTCAACGATTCACCCCCATACCATATTCCAAGCATGAATGTGGAATCTCATAGAAGACATCAATCAAAACTCATCCAGGGCTTCTATAGGTCTTCCAACTCAAACCATCAAATAATGATTCCACCTCATGGTCGAACATCACAAAACCATCATCAGATTAGTCTCTATCCAAGCCTTCCAAAATTTCTAGAGTGTTTGTTTGAAGCAAGGCTTCTAGGAATAGTAACTCAACCCACATCTACCACCTCACTTCTAGAGTGTTTGCCCAGCCAAAGCTTCCAGGACTAGTAATTCAACCCACCAAGGGTTTTTGGAGCATTTGGCCAACCAAGGCTTCCAGGACTAGTAACTCAACCCAAGTTGTTACAAGGCTTCCAGGAAGTAATAACTCAACCCAAGCTAAGGAAACATGAGAACTGACCAAAAATAAACAATGAAAGTAAATCCAAAATCACCATGGCTATCTAGGAAATCGAAAGGCTAGGCAATCCACTGCCAATCTAGGAAATTGTCTATGCCATTGACATATCACAACTAATAAACCACATGCATGTGCTATGCATGCCAAAACTAGAGAAGGAAACATACATGCAACTCAGTACCTGAAAGGAAATATGATGTAGTTGCTAATCTCAATGCCTTCTTACACTTTCCTGCTTTTCCTTTTCCTTCTTCCTCTAAAAATCCAACTATGCCACACCCACAAAGAGTGCTTCATGAAAAATCTAAGTCTACAAGAGTATGAGATAAAGAGAGAATAATGAGAGAGCTCCAAAACTAAACTAACAAAAGGTTACCAAATTATCCCATGAAGCTATTTTATGGATGACACCTCTATTTTCTTCATTTTCCATTACCTTCCTTCAATTTCCTCCTCACATGCAACCTCTGACCTTTCACCTCCCTTTTATCCAAATTTCCATTCCTTTCATAAATAATTGTGCCAAAAATGCCATTTTTCCTTTCTGATGCCTTAGTCATGCCTTTGCCAATTTTCTTAGCTGTAAACAATCACGAGTGATCCCCATTATTGGGTTGTGTTATATTCTTTGCACAACTAACATATGTAGTGAACTGGGGGGTTAGAGGGGGGGAAGAGCCCCCCCTTCATTGCGTAGTGAGGGCGGAAACCCCCCCTTTCCGGGGGGTTTGAGGGGGGCGGGTAGCCCCCCTCTACGGGGTCTGGGGCAGCGCCTCATGAATTTTTTTTTTGGACCCTATATTAGGTTGGGTGAACCTACCTATGGTTTTCGGTCCATGGTTTTGAACGCGATGGTTTTCGGTCCATGGTATTGGATGCTTCGACATGTATAAATATGTATTGTAACATTGAAAGGAAAATAATGAAAAATCAAGCTGGTAGTCCTGGTTTCAGGATCCAGTGGGAAATCTCTGTGTATATGTGTTTTATGTGTTATGCTCTCGCATTTTTATTTTTCCTTTGATTTAGAATTCATACGGTGGTAATTTATGTATGGGGTTAAAACCTACATTTGGTATCGGAGCTGTTTTGGCTTCAAGGGGACGCCTTTGTTGCTGAGGGGTTTCACTCGGGCCTATGATAGACCCTGTTCAGTGGGAGATTTGCGAGATCGATTCTGGTGGTGAAAGAATATTGCGAGCAGTGGAAAGATAGAGATTGAGAAGTTCAATGGTCAGAGTTTTGAGTTGTGGAAACTCAAGATGGAGGATCTGTTGGTTGCTAAAGATCAGTGGATCATAGTAGATTTGGGTACTAAACCAACGGGAGTGACCAATGAAGAATGGAAGAAGTTGGATCAGAAGGCAAAGAGCATAATACGATTGTGTGTCTCAGATTCAGTATTGTTGAATGTATCAAGAGAAGCTACAGTGAAGGCTTTGTGGGACAAGTTAGGGGATTTGTACCAATCTAAGTCTCTAGTGAATAAACTGTTCCAGAGGAAAAAGATGTATAACCTGAGGATGAAAGATGATACTCGGTGACAGAGAATTTGAATGCGTTTAATGCTGTGGTAAGTCAGTTATCACCTGTTGACATTAAAATTTCAGATGAAGATAAGCGCATCAGTTTGTTGTGTTTTCTACTAGATTCGTGGGATAGTCTGGTTATTGCAATAGGTAGCAATGCAACTGCTTTACAGTTTGATGAAATAGTCTTAACCTTACTGACGGAGGAGAGGAGACGGAAAAATATGGACAGCCAGAATGGTGATTCCTTGTCTGTATGAGGATGGCCCTAGAACAGAAACAAAAATAAGTCATCGAGTGGGATATCTAAATCTCCAGGAAAACCTATAAAGGTGGTGTGTTGGAAATGTGGAAAGGAAGGGCACTTCAGAAGGGAGTGTAAATCTAAAGCTCCTAATAAAGGAAAGGGATCTGATGATGCTCCTTCTGTAGAGGCGAAAACCACCTCAGATGAAGGTGGGGATGTGTACTTGGCTTCTTCAAGTACACATGTAGATCATGAGGCATGGTTGATTGACTCAGGTGCATCCTTTCACTTCACTCCCATTAGAGAGTGGTTCTGCGAGTATGAGAAATATGATGGTGGTGATGTCTTCTTAGGAGATGATAGGAAGGCTAGAATCATTGGTCGCGGAAAAGTAAAGTTGAAGTTGCAAGGTGGAAGGGTTAGAACCCTTCCGGGTGTTCTGCATATTCCTGCATTGGCCAAAAATCTGATTTATGTAAGCAAGTTGGATGATGCAATTGTAAAGACAGTTTTCAAGAAGGATACCTGCAAGATGGTTCAAGGAGCACTTGTATTGATGCAGGGAGTTTGGATTGGAACTTTGTACAAGCTACAAGGTAGCACTGTTGTTGACGGGTGCAATAGTTCTACGGTTCCTGAAAATGGAGTAGAAAATCTAGTGGTCTCTGGAGAGAAGACCATGTTATGGCATCAAAGGCTTGGACATATTGGA
>APFE031263630.1:61049-80100 GCA_000404065.3 Pinus taeda | reverse complement strand
TATAGCACCGCCGCTTCCAAGTTTGTACGAACTACCGGGTTGATAAAATTAAGAGACAGGAAGCCCCAGGAGTTGTAGCATTATTGCTACAATACTGGGGCTCACCACTTGGGTTTATAATATTAGTCCCTTGGGTTTTATATTTTTCCCTTGGACTTATATTATCAATCTATTGGGTTTATAATATTAATCATTGTCAACCATTTATTTTAGTATTCTTAATATTTGTCTAAAGGGTTTTATACCTTCGGTTTATAATTTTAGTACCTTGGGTTCATAATGCCTTGGGTTTCTAGTATTAATCGGTTGGACTTATTATTCCTTTGGGTTTATAATATCAATCCCTTGGGTTTATTATTACCTTAAGTTTATAATATTAGTCATGGTCAACCATTGTCAATCATAGCCATCCATGGTCAACCGTGGTTGAATATCACATTGTGACAAGGATTCTCTGACCATGAAACTAAACCATGTTTATTTTAGTGTTTGTAATTTTTATATTAGGGTTTATCAATGTTGGGTTTATAATACTAGTCCCTTGGTTTTAATATTATTTCGTTGGGGTTTTAGTATTAATTATGTGTGTTCATAATATAAATCCCTTGGGTTTACTATTAGCTTTGGTTTATAATATCAATCATGGTCAACCATGGTCAACCATAACCAACCATGGTCAATCACGGTCGGATCTCACATTATGATAAAGATTGTCTCAATATAAAAATCATGGACAATCATGGACAATCATGGTCAGTCGTGGTTGATGATGGTCAACCATGTTTTATAGAATCAAACATGGACAACCATGGCAAGTCATGTTCAAACATGTTTAAGTGTCACATTGTGACAAAAATTGTCTCAATATGAAAATAAACCATGGTCAACCATGGTCCAACATCGCATTGTAACAAATATTGTCTCGATATGAAAATTAACCATGTTCAACCATGGTCCATCATGGCATTCTCATAAGAATTGTTTCAATATGAAAATCAACCATGGTCAATCATGTTTAGTTTAGTGCTTATAATATTTATCTTAGGGTTTATATATGTTGGGTTTATAGTATTAGTCCCTTAGGTTTAATCTTATTCCCTTGGGTTCATAATCCCTTAGGGTTTTAGTATTAATCCCTTGGGTTTTAGTATTAATCCCTTGGATTTATAATATCAATCCATTGTGTTTATAATATTAATCATGGTAAACCATGGTCAATCATAAGCAAGCATGTTCAACCATGGTCAAACCTTATAGATATTGGAAATAAAACATGGTCAACCAAGATCCAACGTTGTGTTCTAACAAAGATTGTCTCGATATGAAAGTAAATCATGGTCAACAATTGTTAACCATGGTCCAGCATTGGATAGTTACCAGGATTGTCTCTAAATGGATATTAACCATGGTCAACAATGCTGAACCATACTTATTTTAGGTTTTATAATATTCATGTTAGATTTTATATACCTTGGGTTTATAATTTTTATCCCTTAGGTTTGTTATTCCCCTGAGTTTATAATATCAATCCCTTGGCTTTATTGATGTAAGGGTTCATATTCTTAGGGTTTAATATTATTTAACAATGGTCAACCATAATCAACCATGTTCAATCGTGGTACAATGTCGCATTGTGACAAATATTGTCGCAATATGAAAATCAATTGTGCTCAACCACGTTTATTTTAGCATTTTTAATATTTATCTTAAGGTTTTATACCTTGTGTTTATAATATTAGTCTATTGGGTTTAATATTATTCCCTTGGGTTCATAATCCTTTGGCATTTAGTATTAATCCCTTGGATTTATTATTCCTTTGGGTTTATAATATCAATCCCTTGGGTTTATTATTCTCTGGTCAACCATGGTTTATTATGATGTCAACCATGGTCAACCATTGTCCAACACAGAATTGTGATAAGGATTGTCTCAATATGAAAATCAACGGTGGTCAAACATGCTTATTTTAATGTTTATAGTATTTATCTTAGGGTTTATATACATTGGGTTTATAATATTAATCCATTGGGTTTAATATTATTCCCTTGGGTTCATAATCACTTGGGGTTTTAGTATTAACCCCTTGGCTTTATTATTCCATTTGGTTTATATTATCAATCTATCAGGTTTATAATATTAATCATTGTCAACCATTCATTTTAGTATTTTTAAGATTTATCTAAAGGATTTTATACCTTGGGTTTATAATTTTAGTCCCTTGGGTTTCATATTATTCCCTTAGGTTGATAATCCATTGGGTTTTTAGTATTAATCTCTTGGATTTATTATTCCTTTGGGTTTATAATATCAATCCTTTAGGTTTATTATTACCTTAGGTTTATAATATCAATCATGGTCAACCATTGTCGATCATAGCCAACCATGGTCATCCATGGTTGAATGTTGCATTGTGACAAGGATTGTCTCACCATGAAAATAAACCATGTTTATTTTTGTGTTTCTAATATTTATATTAGGGTTTACCAATGTTGGGTTTATAATATTAGTCCCTTAGGTTTAATATTATTCCCTTAGGGTTTTAGTATTAATCCCTTCGGGTTTATGTTTCCCTTGGGTTCATAATATCAATCCCTTTGGTTTATTATTAACTTGGGTTTATAATACCAATCATGGCCAACCATGGTCAACCATAACCAACCATGTTAAACCATGGTCAATCATGGTCGGATCTCACATTATGACAAAAAATTTCTCCATAGAAAAGTCATGGGAAATCATGGACAATCATGGTCAACCAAGGTCTATGATGCTCAACCATGTTTTATAGAATCAAACATGGTAAACCATGGTCAATCATGGTCAAACATGTTTGAACATTGCTTTGTGGCAAAAATTGTCTCGATATAAAAATCAACCATGATGAACCATGGTCAACCATGGTCCAACATGACATTGTGATAAAGATTGCCTCAATATGAAAATCAACCATGGTCAATCATTTTTATTTTAGTGTTTATAATATTTATTTTTGGGTTTATAATATTAGTCTCTTGGGTTTAATCATTTTCCCTTGGGTCCATAATCTCTTGGGGTTTTAGTATTAATCCCTTGGGTTTATAATATCAATCCATTGGCTTTATAACATTAATCATGGTAAACCAAGGTCAATCATAGCCAACCATGTTGAACCATGGTCAAATCATATGTAAATGGAAATCAACCATGGTCAACCATGGTCCAACATTGTGTTGTGACAAAGATTATCTCGATATGGAAATCAATCATGGTCAACCATGGTTAACCATGATCGAACGTTTCATCGTGTTAAGGATTGTCTCTATATGGAACTCAACCATGGTCAACCATGTTTATTTTAGGTTTTATAGTATTCACGTTAAGGTTTATATACCTTGGGTTTATAATTTTTATCCATTAGGTTTATTACTCGCTTTGGTTTATAATATCAATCCCTTGAGTTTGTTGATGTAAGGGCTCATATCCCTACGGTTTAATATTACTCAGCAATGGTCAACCATAATCAACCATGCTCAACCATGGTCCAATGTCGCATTGTGATAAGGATTGTCTCAACATGAAAATCAATCATACTCAACCATGGTTATTTAAGTATTTTTAATATCTATCTTAGGGGTTTTATACCTTGGGTTTATAATATTAGTCCCTTGGGTGTAATATTATTCCCTTGGGCTCATAATCCCTTGGGGTTTTAGTATTTATCCCTTGGTTTTATTGTTCCTTTGGGTTTATTATTCCTAGGTCAACCACGGTCAACCATTGTCCAATATGGAACTGTGATAAGTATTGTCTCAATATGAAAAACAACAATGGCCAATCAATTTTATTTTAGTGTTCATAATATTTATCGTAGGGTTTATATATGTTGGGGTTATAATATCAGTACCTTGGGTTTCTAATATCGATTCATTGGGTTTATAATATTAATAATTTTCAACCATGGTCAATCATAACCAACCATGCTCAACTATGGGCAAACGAGGTTGGATATGGAAATAAACCATTGTCTAACATTGCGTTCTAATAATGATTGCCTCGATATGACAATCAATCATGCTCAACCAAGGTTAACCATGGTCCAATGTTGTATTGTGACAATGATTGTATCTATATGGAAATCAACCATGGTAAACCATGTTTATTTTAGGGCTTATAATATAGATGCTAGGGTTTTTATTTCTTTGGTTTATAATTGTTATCTCTTAGGTTTATTATTCCCTTGGGTTTATAATATCAATCCCTTGGGTTTATTGATCTAAGGGTTCATATTCGTAGTGTTTAATATTATTGAGAAATGGTTAACCATGTTCAACCATCCCCAACCATCGTCTAATCTAACATTTTCACAAGGTTTGTCTCAATACCAAAATCAACCATGCTCAACCATGTTTATTTTCGTAGTTTTAATATTTATCTTAAGGCTTTTATACCTTGGATTTATAATATTAGTCCCTTGGGTTTACTATTATTACCTTGGGTTCATAAACCATTGGGGTTTTAGTATTAATGCCTTGGGTTTATTATTCCATTGGGTTTATAATATAAATCCCTTGGGTTTATTATTCCCCTAGGTTTATAATATAAATCATGGTTAACCATTATCAACCATGGCCAACCATGGGGTTTTAGTATTAATCCCTTGGGTTCATAATATCAATCCCTTTGGTTTATTATTAACTTGGGTTTATAATATCAACCATGGTTGGATGTTGCATTCTGACAAAACTTGTCTCCATATAAAAATCATGGGCAATCATGGTCAAACATGGTAGCAATGGTTGATCATGGTAAACCATGGTCAATATTGTGTTTTTAGTATTAATCTCAATGATGAACCATGGTCCAATGTCACATTGTGACAAAGATTGTCTCGATATGAAAATTAACCATGGTCAATAATGGTCCAACATGGCATTGTGATAAGGATGGTCTCAATATGAAAATGAACCATGGTCAATCATGTTTATTTTAGTGTTTATAATATTTATTTTAGGGTTTATATACATTGTGTTTATAATATTAGCCCCTTGGGTTTAATATTATTCTCTTGGGTTCACAATCCCTTGGGGTTTTAGTCCTAATCCCTTAGGTTTGTTATTCCCTTGGGGTTATAATATTAATCCATTGGGTTTATAACATTAATCATGGTAACCATGGTTAATCATAGCCAACCATGTTAAAACATGGTCAAACCATATGGATATGGAAAACAACCATGGTCAACCATGATCCAACGTTGTGTTGTAACAAAGGTTGCCTTAATATGAAAATCAATCATGGTCAACCATGGTTAACCATGGTCCAACGTTTCATTGTGACAAGGATTGTCTCTATATGCAAATCAACCATGGTCAACCATGTTTATTTTAGCTTTTATAATATTCATGTTAGGGTTTATATACCTTGGGTTTATAATTTTTATCCCTTAGGTTTATTATGCCCTTGGGTTTGTTGATGTAAGGGTTCATATTCCTAGGGTTTAATATTATTCAACAATGGTCAACCATAATCAATCATATTCAACCATGGTCAAACATGTTCCAATGTCGCATTATGACAAGGATTGTCTCAAAATGAAAATCAACTGTGCTCAACCATGCTTATTTAATTATTTTTAATATTTATCTTAGGGTTTTTATACCTTGGGTTTATAATATTAGTCCCTTCGGTGTAATATTATTCCCTTGGGTTCATAATCCCTTTGGGTTTAAGTATTAATCCCTTAGTTTTATTGTTCCTTTGGGTTTAAAATATCAATCCCTTGGGCTTGTTATTCCATGGATCCCTTGGGTTTATTATTCCGCGATCAACCATGGTCCAACATGGAATTGTGATAAGGATTGTCTCAATACGAAAATCAACAATGGTCAATCATATTTATTTTAGAGTTTATAATATTTATCGTAGTGTTTATATACATTGGGTTTATAATATTACTCCCTTAGGTTTAATATTATTCCCTTGGTTTCATAATCTCATGGGCTTTTAGTATTAATTCCTTGGGTTTATTATTCCCTTGGGTTTATAATATCAATCCATTGGTTTTATAATATTAATCATTGTCAACCATGGTCAATCATAACCAGCCATGTTCAACCATGGTCACATGAGGATGGATATGGAAATAAACCATTGTCAACCATGGTCTAACATTGCGTTTTGACAAAAATTGTCTTGGTATGACAATCAATCATGCTCAACCATGGTTAACCATGGTCCAACATTGCATTGTGACAAGGATTGTCTATATGTGTAAATTAACCATGGTCAACCATGTTTATTTTAGGAATTATAATATAGATGTTAAGGTTTTTATTCCTTGGGTCTATAATTGTTATCCCTTAGGTTTATTATTCCATTAGGTTTATAATTTCAATCCCTTGGGTTTATTGATCTAAGGGTTCATATTCCTAGGGTTTAATATCATTGAGAAATGTTTAACCATAATCAACCATGCTCAACCATGGTTTAATCTAGCATTTTGACAATGATTGGCTGAATACCAAAATCAACCATGCTCAGCCATGTTTATTTTCATAGTTTTAATATTTATCTTAAGGCTTTTATACCTTGGGTTTATAATATTAGTCCCTTGGGTTTAATATTATTCCCTTGGGTTTATAATCCCTTGGGGTTTTAGTATTCATCCCATGGATTTATTATTCCTTTGGGTTTATAATATAAATTCCTTGGGTATATTATTCCCTTAGGTTTATAATATCAATCATGGTCAACCATTATCAACCATGGTCAATCATGAAGTTTTAGTATTAATCCCTTGGGTTCATAATATCAATCCCTTGGGTTTATAATATCAACCATGGTGGGATGTTGCATTGCGACAAAAATTGTCTCCATATAAAAATCATGGAGAATCGTGGTCAATGATGGTAGCCATGGTTGATCATGGTCAACCATGGTCAATATTGGCTTTTTAATATTAATCTCAATGGTTTGTTATTACTTTCGGTCAAACATGGTGAATAATAGTCAACCATGCTGAAATTTCACTTTGTGACAAAGATTGTCTCAATATGAAAATCAACCACGGTCAACCATGGTCCAATGCCACATTGTGACAAAGAATTATTATTAATTATTATTATGTAAAATTGAATTAATTATTATTATTTTCTTTTAATCAATTAGCATCATATTATTATTATTTAATAATATTTAATTAAAAAATAGTATGATTGTTTAACAATAATTAACTATTATTATTATTATTATTATATATAAATACAATAAAATAAAATAAAAATTATATATCTTCTAAAAAACAATATCAAAATTTGTTTTATTTTTATTTAAAAATGAGTATTTATTTACATTTTATAAAAATGAATAATAAATTTCTATATTCAGCCTTCTCTTATCCATAGTGAATCAAGCAAAGTCTTTTGGTAGAAAATATTATCATTATTATTTTTATTATATATTTACAATTGGTTTGTGTCATTAAATAGAAATGAACCCTTATGCATATATCAATCACATTTACTAAAATAATTATTTTTTCTTAAATAACTATTTTTATTAAATATTTACTATTAATTAATATTACTCATATTATTATGAGTAATATTATTATTAAATATTTAATATATTAAATAATTAAAATAAATAATATTAAATAAAAATATATGAGTAACTAATATATTTAATATATAATATGATATAGATTTATAACTATATATATATTATATTATATATATATATATATATATATATATATATATATATATATAATATATATATATACTATATATATATATAGATAGATAGATAGATAGATATGGTTTTTATTATTTGTATAGTTATTAATAATCATAAATAGTTGGTCTTTATAAAAATACACATAATAATTATGAATGTGGTTGATATATGACTATGGTGTACATCAACCATATCAGAAGATCTGTTTGTATATATGGTTCATATACGCCGATAGGAGTATATCAACAACATTGGCAAATGTGAGTTTGCTATTATTTAGTACAAGACAACTGCTTTTGTGGTAGTGTTCTATAACTTAGATGAAATACTTGAGTTCAACATTTAGAGTCAATGCATAAAAGAAATATTTTGATGAAATACTTGAGTTTGTCATTCATAGTGAGTGCATAAAAGAAATATTTTGAGCCTAAATTTTTCATATGTATTGCATTTTGCATACATACCTGTCTAGTGCACAACACTATCCTTTTGACCTAACTATTGTAAATCTTGCTGCAGGCAGACATCATTTCTGAATTTCATGCGAATACACACATCCCATTAGTTGCTGGATCGCAAATGTGGAATGAAGTCACATACTACTACATGTAGGGGGGTTTTAAGACAATAGTTAGGACAGTATTTGTGATAATTGTCTTAACTTAAGACAAAAAGAAACTTGTGTATTGTCTTAAATATTGTTTTTAAGTGGGTGTCTCAAAATTTAGTGTCTCAAAATTATTGTCTTCAAAATTTGTCTCTTTAAAGACAATATAGAACACATATTACTATTGTCTATATAAAGACAAGAATTAGTCTCTTAAGAGAAAATTCCATTTGTCTCTCTAGAGACAATGTCATTTGTCTTTGTAGAGACACTTTCATTTTGTCTCTTTAGAGACAATTATATTTTTGTCCTTTCAGAGACAATAGCTAGGATTGAAAACATATTGTCTCTATAGAGACTATATGTCCATAATTCAAACTATTGTCTCTCTAGAGACAATATAAAAAAATATTAAAAAAAAACATTTTAAATCTTCTTTTAAGGTGGTTTCAACATTCAAAGTTCCCAAATAGTGAGTTTAATTACCTTAAATCACTGTTGTTTACGGATACCAACAAAATAATAAATAAATAAATAAATAAATCCACTATTTTTAAAGCTAACAACAAAGTCAATTTAAATCTAAATGAAAACCAATTCTGAAAGCAACATTGGAAATAATAAGGCAACACACTTATATTTGCTGAAAATACACTCATGTCATTTGAACATGCAAGATCCTCAATTGAAACTTCATTTTAAGACATATTATGAGGCAAAAGAAAAATGTTCTATATTTCCCCATCCTACAAGAGGGTTTATTCTCTAACATATAAATTCAAGGATTGAATCACATTAAATGGTGGAAATTAAATTCATATCTAGTTGTTAAATCCACAATTTCAAGACTCTTGTCTAATTAGAATTGGCTTTCTTGATAACAAAGAATTGTAATAATGTATATGCATTTGAATCTACAATTGATTAGCAATCCCGTCTTCATGAAGGCTTTACAAAAGATGGAAAATTGACACAGGTCCTGGCAGCATCATATAGGCCAATTCTCAATCTATTGGTGATATGCAAAGTTATCTTCTCCACTATTAGCTTTCACAATTCCAGTTGGTTACATCTCCTGTTTGCAGCCTGAGAATTGTTGCAATTGGTATCCAAATTGGTGGTGATCTAGTTCCTCGGGATGCTTCATATCCAATGAATCTAATTCATGTAATGAACTATTCTGATTGACTTCATAGCAAGCTGATGTTGCAGAGAAGTCTCTATCACTAGATTTTTTCTAAGCATTTAATTGTTTCTTGGAGGCATGCCAAACCACCCATCCTTCTTCCTATTAAGAATAAAATAATAAATTCATGTAAGGTAAGTTTTATACCATTTCTCAACAATTTCCAAGAGAACTACTTACTGAAATAAAATAAAATAAATGTAGTGCATACCTAAAATAGAAATGTGTGCACCCTTAGTATTTCTTCATTATCACCTACCTTGCCTTGCCTGATTCCCTGCAGCACTTGCAAATGCAAGACTATAGTCATTTGCAGGCTACCATGGGAATATTATTTTTGAGATATATGTTGATTAAGTGTCATATCTATTCACAATAAAGCCTATTTAATCTTATATACAATCCATGTTCAAAAATTCAAATTAGCATATGAACATAGCAGATTCTGAGTTGATCAGAATCTGATAAATAGGCAATCAATTGTATATTTATGTGAAGATTAAGAAGAGAACCAAAGGAAGAGAACCTTTCTACTATTTTTTAATACATGACCATTTTATGCAAATCTAATATAACAAGATGGGATGCATAATAGCTAGTCCCTGCCTTAGGCAGGGAGAGAGGCAGGGAGCAGTTGGTTGAGTGGCTTGGTTAGTTACAATCATATTTATTTTTTTATAGTTTCAATGCATTTAGTTTCTTATAGTTTCATTGCAGTTAGTTTCGGTTTCTGTCAATCAGAGAGGCTACATCCAATGGCATAAATTCTACAAATTCATACTTTTTGTGTTCGTAAAGAGACAATTATAGTTAGATTCTTACATTTTCAATGCAATTAGTTTCTATTTCTATCAATCGAAAAGGCTACATCCAATGGAAGAAATTCATGCTTTTTTTTCCCTAAAGAGACGAAGCTTAGTCCATAGTTGGTAAGCATTAAAAATAATAATTCTACCATTATAGTTCTAATTTCATAATTGTGTGTAAGGGCAATTATTATTAAAACCAAAATTTGTTTTGGAGTGATCAATAAAAATGGATGCAATCCATCAAGGCAGAGGCTAATAATGTCCTCACAAGGATTTCACTGGTGTTAGACTAAATAAATTCATGTCTTTTCACTAGTGTTAGATTAAAGAAATCGATGTCTTACCTAGGCTTGGTATAAGCACTTAGCCAATGTTTCCTTTAAACTTGGAATGCATTTACGCAACTTGTTATACAAAACTCCAGTCACTACCCCACTTGCTATAATAAAAAACCCTACATGATGATACCATAAGTGGCAAAACTAACATGCATATTTGACAAGTATAAAAAGGGAATTCAATGATGATATAGATGTTCCAGTATTCTTGAAAGTTTCATTGGCTATAGCTGCTTATGCTCCACTGATTGTACAATAGGTAGGGGATGGAAATTCTTTTGGGGGATACAATTTTGATGTAGATTACATTGAGAGACCCATGGTTGATATCGAGGGCATAGACAGTGAAATATTACATGAGCTATTTCTTGTCCCTGGAAGTGGGATGAGGATATTGCTACATGGGAAACCAGAGCATTGGAAGGAGAGGGTAGAATTTGTTGAGCCTTCAAGTGTAGTTTCTTATGATGGAAAAGCCCAGGTGAAAGAGAGCATTGTTATTACTCAGTTGATAGAATATGGAGGGAGACTACATTGGATTTCATGCCATTCTTTGGGGAATTTTGTAGGTTTTACAATACAACCCACATTTTCCTTCATGTTTACTATTTATCCTTGAGTAGAAATTTTGTTCAGGACCTTGACAATAATTCCAGAATACTGAGATTGACATAAGATACATATCTAAAATGCATTTTTTGTTTTAATTTTCTTGGATAGACACTTACATTTAAATGTGGTAACTTAATTGGAGAGGACAATTCATCACCAACTATTGCAAAAGTTGAATTGCCTATTGTCTGTAGAATTCCATCATTGATCACAGTAATTGTTCAGGAACTTGGTATGTTCAGATTTGAGAAGCACTATTGCTGTATATTCTTAAATTATTTGGGAAGAAAACTCTTTTTAAGATGTGACATTTAAGTCTTTTAACAAATGAAACAATCCTTCTGACTACATTCTCATCTTTCACTAACTTATTGATTCTGTTGTTCGTTGTCTAGAAAACACATTAGCTATAATTTGAGCTACATCCCAAGATGATCACTTTGTAGACCATGTTAGTGTGACTCCCATCACTATGAATAATGGCTGTACAATCCATGTAGCTTTCATTGGAATTCATCACTCTGGAAATCCATTTGCCAACTCGTCAACATTCTTGCTGAATTGGGAACTTCGTGGCTATGAGCAACTGGCATATTGGGATACTAATGATAAATTTGGAAGAAAGACAGAGGTTGGTTCTTGGGAGAGGTTCCTTGATCTTCAAAATGTATCAGGGCAAGTAAGTGGAGTCAAAATCAAAGATGAAAATATTCTTCCTTTTTCTCTCTCAACGTTTTAGGCTATCCAAATAGTTTAGTCATGCCTTACCTTATTCCAGTAAGTATTTCAATTCCAGAACTAGAAGTACAATATTACGTAAAAAGTTAGTACAAGATTCCACAAAAGCCAATGGTGGTGCCTTACCAAAATGAGAAAAGTTTCTACTATTAAGGGTAGTTCCTTTTAGCTTTTTTTCTATTTGGTGAAGCTTGGGGTTCAAACATAATTCTATGCTTATTAAGAACTGATGTTCTTCCAATGGTTTGGAAATTATGCACCAGAAAGTGTTTGGGTTTTTTCTATTGACCTCCAGATTTCTGTAATTGTGTTAGTACTCCAACCCCTTCTCAAACATTTCTTAGATGCTCTACACATCCTGAAATCCTTTTTAATAGAAAAATAATGCAAAAAAACTACAAGAAATGTGACCATCATTTAGCTAAGAAGCAACTAGATCTTCTACAAATTTTAATAGCTTTTGCTAAGGATTTTTGTTTTGATCTGGAAATGAGGGCAACTCATACACAATTGTATCTATTGAGGCACCCTCATCCTCGCCGTAGGTTTGGGAGGTTCCCAAAATGAAGCATAAACGACTCAAAATCTTGCATGCTTCGATGCCACGGTGAGAATTTATTTCAATAGAATAACTAAAGAAGGGTGCAATTATAGTCAAAGATTCTAATAGAAAATGATATTTTTGGAAAAAAAATCATAGATTCGAAAACAACCAAATATAAGAAGCATCCCTATGAAAAATCTAATGTATTGTAAAGCTTCTGTCCAACATAATATTGACTTAAAGTTCCAAGAAGACAATATTTCTACGCTAGTCCTGGATAAGGACCATAGCTAAGATTGAAATTCCTACTCTCTCATATGAAACCCTAACTCATCCTATAAGAAACTTTCCCTAAATTTTGAGAAAGCATTCATACATTCATGGTTTCAAAATTTATCATTATGTAAATATGAATAAGCATTTTAATATTTTTATTTTCTAGTCTTTTGAAAGTGCAAATGTGCAAAAGTTTATAAATAGGTTTAGGATTAGGGTGTATAGTGCAAAGAAAATTTTGAAACTAACAAGATGGGCCAAACCCTTAATTTCTCCAATGAAGAGATTTTTCATTCCCAATTTCCCACAAACACTGACAATTTGTGGCAAAGGATGGGTAAAATGCATAAATTGATGCTAAAACCCTCCATAGAAGCCCAAATTCAAACTCTGGAACGCAAATCCCAACTCAAAATTTGAAATCTAATGTTGAAAATTCTTAAGAATTTTACCTTGGGAATGAAAGGAGTGTTGTTCCAACCATTTTCACTAGATAATTAAGATTTAGCGAGCACTACAATGCAATTCCAAGGCAAATGAGTCTTCTTCTAAATGTCTCAAAATTATCTCTAAAAGCATACAGGATTTAGAGATTCGAGCTTTTCCTCCTTGTCGTTGGTCTACAGTCTCCTGACATATACTATTAAAAGTGGCTGGTCAAAAAGGGGGTGCCGATGGGATAAAATTGAACATGTTTTTCCCTTAGACTAATCGCCTGAAAGGAAAATCCCTAATTCTGAGAAATATTCATAGCCCAAAGTGGAGAGTGGATTTTTCAAGCCTGTTCACCTATTCACTACCAAGAACCCCAAAACGCAAAGTGTTTTGGATCATGTCGTGAACAGTGTAATGACAAATACTGAATAGGAATTGTTTCTAGAAGTGTTAATGTAGTAGATAAAATGAATCTAGGAGATGAAAATTTGCCAACAAAACAAACTACATTCATAATCTCTTGCATGATAATAGCTTGTCTACTAACAAGGGCATCCAATGCAATACAAAATATACGCTTTCTTCTCCTGAGAAGTAGTTTCTGTGACGAACATATGTTAAGTCCCTATAATACTAGTGATTACCCCATTACTATTGTAGTTGTATCCCTTATTAATATTGTTGTGCCCCATATTGTTATTACTGTGCCACATAGAATCCCTCTATTGTTATTTTTGTGCCTTTATATTATTATTGTTAGGTTGGCTGGGTTATATTGTGACTCCTTAGAATCCTATATATAGAAATGAGGTTTTGTCATTTGAATCATCCAAGAATTGTTCATTTGTGTAATGTAAAGGAGGTTGCCCCCTCGAAGAGGCTGAATTCTAAGGCGATGATCTCTCTTCTCTATCTTCTTGTGAGATGGTTTCATAACAACCTAACATATCGAGGAAGAAAAAAGCTATCACATAAAAATAGAAACTATCGTCCCCATATCACTAAGAAAACTATATAATCTCTTATCTCTGCATGCTTCAAGATTAAATGTTCAAGTTCTGAAGTGTTTTGATGATGCCTTGTGTGGCAATCATTCCTTATCATTACTGCACAACAAATTTCCCACTTTTGGTTGCACTATTAATGGATCAAGTGTCTACTAAAGATTCTTCCTAAACCCAAACCTCACAAATGTATCTAATAGAGCTAAGATTAGGGTTCCACTTTTATGGGGTTTCTTTTGTAATCTAGTATACTCCTATATTAATATCTTAGAAAAATGGTTACATTCATGGCTTTCAGGGGCCTGTCAAAGCGGAAACCAAGCCTCAGACAATTTTTAAATCTCAACAATATGCTATCTGGGAAAGTCCAAGTGTATCTTCTATAACCTAAGACCTTTTGCAAAGCATCCCTATACTGTAGAAACAAAAATACTAAGTAAAATAAGAAAGCAACTGAAGCTAGAAAAATTAACTAGGAGGTAATTTGGCTAGCCCAGCTTGGCTAGAGATCTCATACAAAAATTGAGTTGGAGCTTTTTCCCAGAGATTCAATTGTGCTTACAACCATAGCTGAATTATCCTTAATGGAAGGGTCCCAATCCACCACCTGAAATAGAATCAAAATGCTTCTCCTTCTAACCCCATGAGTGCTTGATTCCATATTACTCTTGGGTGTTTGGTTAGCCATGGAAAAAGTGGTGCCAACAATGTAAAGGTAAGACTAGAAACAAAGTGTGTGAGTGTGTGTATTGTCAATTCGGCCTAGCCCAGGTAGTTGAGAGGAGTGGTAATTTTAGAGATCAATCATGTCAAAGTCAGAATAACTCATTTAAGCCTAAAAGTCAACATTACAAGTCAAATGGTTTATTTGCATTTGGGCTTAATGTTAAATCAGTCCAAAGCTTAGGCATGGTTTTCAAATTTGTAGCCCTACAACAATAGCATTTTTTTTTAACATTCAAATCTTTGGCATATCAAAAGTACTCAAGATATTATGGGCTTTAAAGTCAAACCTTCAGAAAGGAGGATGTCAAAATTTAAGAATGAGGCAACCCTCTAGAGCCTCAGAACTTATGTGTAATGTAAATATTTTTAGCTATATAGGTTAGAGTAATATAATTGTTTTATAGCAAAAACAAAAAGATTAAAAATAAAATAATAACCAAAAAGGAAACATAGTTTTAGACTTTGAGAGCTAATATATATTGAATGCTTCTACTCAAAATACTTCAGAACTAAATAGAATGGTCATAATATTAAAAATTGATACATATGTATCTTTTGGATTTAAAAGAATATCATTTATTTTTCATTTAAGCAGGTGATATATGAAATATTGCTTCTCTGACTGTTATATTTGCTTCTAAATAGTGTTGCAACCTTGAAAATGTTTTATCTTGATGTTCATAACAAAAACAAAAGATGGTCAAGCTATCTCAATGAGAGTCAAACCAAAGGGTTCCACGAGGGCTACATTAATAAAGGCACACTGCACACATCCAGTATGATCAATTATGCTTACTTTTTCACAGCTGATGTAACCCTTATCTACTAGTTATAACATCATACATCAATGATACTTATGTTATTTTCTCTATGTAATCACTAGATATAAGCAGTTAAAGAAAACATGTCTTTAGGTATACAAGTAATAGTTGCAAAGGAAGGATAAAAAATCATAACTAGTACCATAAAGTGATATCACTTCTCATTTGAAGCACCCACTCACTTTGTACATGAACAAGGATTTATTTCCTTCCATTCACAAAGCCCTTAGCGATCAATATAAATATGTTCCAGATCGTGAGCGATACCTATCCAACTCTGCAGCAGTAACAATTAGCTAAAAGTTAAGGTCTTGTTGTGCTATACAACAACCCCCCCATTTCATAAAATTTTATCTTTAACTATAATATGAAATGGGTCCCTTTTTAGATTTATGAATAAAATTGGTATCAACTCTTCCTTCATCAAAAGGTCCGAAAGAAACAATACATTATAAACCTTTTGAATAAACATAAATCGGTCTTATAAAATAAATATATAATTATTTATTATTGCGATAAAGCGATCGCAAGATCGCATATCGCAACAACAACGGATGCATAATGAAAAGACCCATTGGTTTACCCCGATCCAAAAAGTGAATAACTATCGGATATCGGGAAAGGCAAGCAAGTGTAACAAAAGGCCCTCTCACTTTTCTCCGATGCGATATCGCCATCGGCAATCGGGGAGTGTAGCGCACACACGTTAAAGATGTTGGCATTATGATACAGGTGTTGTCCTTGATGGCAACTCACTCAGAGGTATGATACAAGTGATGGCAACTTAATCAGATGGCAGATCTAGTGCAGTAGGTCAAAAGAAAGGTATACGGGGGTTAAACTTGATGAAAGCACGTATATACGCGGGTGATCTGAGCAAAAGGCACGTATATGTATACACGCAGGTTCACAGAAGGAAAAGCGCGTACATGGTTTTGGTCCGTGGTATTTGGTCCATGGTATTTGGTTCGAAATGACGACCCCAGGTATTGGGTTCATGGTATTGTTTCTACATGGTTTTGGACCATGGTATTGAGAGAAGCCTAACCTATATAAGGAGAAGATCATTTGGCAAAAGTGGAAAGAAAGGAATGGATGTCTGATGAAGTGGTAAGATCTAGTATTGCTGGTTATCGGTTTGTGATGCTTGGCTCGGGTTGGATATGACAGCGAAGGTATAACTAATTAGCTTTAGATCTGTACGCGGGTTGTCTCTGGTGAAAACACGTATACACACGGTTTTCATATAGTCAAGTAGCGTATTCATTATGAGATTTGGTGTTTCAGGTTGCTGTTGATTCTAGTGGTTGCCGCAGAGTTTTGGGCTCTGGTTTGTGTTCTGTTTTTTGATGACAGGGTTTTCAGTGATTCAGTATTGGGCGATTTAGAGATTTATGATGCAAGTATAAGTTGATGATTGTTTGTACTTGTGGATCCATTCTAAAAATTTATGAAACATGGTCCCTGAAGAAAAGCAGGTTTTAGCCTTCTGCAGGTCAGCACCTATGTACTAGTATATCAGCTAGTACAAGAGCTAAGGGGGTTGTAGCTCCCTTCCAGAAGTAGCTTGAAAACGAGAGAGGGTTGTAGCCCTCTGCAGGTTGAAGCCTGTGTACTGGTAAAGGACTGCACCAGTACATTGTAAAAGAAGTTTCTTATTGAAGGAAGAAAGGGACAAATTGCAGTAGGTGGTTTTCACCCACATTGGGTTTCCACCTTATATCATGGTGTTCATGTGTGCTTCTTATGTGTGATGATCTATACTATTTTACCACACCTGATTATTGTTAATATGGTTAATAATGTTCTGATGCATTTACTGAAGATAAGCTAACTGAATCATAAGATCACTGCATGTACGCTAGTTGCATTTCACACAATCGCGTATATATGTGGATATACTAAACTGAAGCCGCGTATATGAATCTGAGTATGAAAAATGAAAAGTATCTGATTTGATAATACTAATTCACCCCCACTCTCAGTATTATTTCCAACAATTGGTATCAGTGCAGGTTCTTTTGAAGAAGCTTGATCACTTGAAGGAAAAGATCCATCAGAATGGCTAATCCAGAAAGAGAGGCACACATCAGGCCACCAATCTTTGATGGGAACAACTTTACCCACTGGGAGATAAGAACCACAGCATATCTACAATCACTTGGAGTAGAATTTTGGGGAATCATAGAAGGTGGATACAAAATCCCATCAGCAATTCCTACAGATGCAGCAGAGAGAAAGCAATATGAGCTCAATGCCAAAGCTATTACTGTCTTATTGGGAAGTTTGACACAATCATAATTTATGAAGGTCATGCATTTCAAATCAGTTAAGGAAATTTGGGACAAAATCATTCTAAGCTATGAAGGAGATGAACAGGTAAAAAGAGCAAAGCTTCAAACTCTCAGAATCCGGTATGAAAATCTTAAGATGCATAGTAATGAAAGCATAGCTAATTAGTTCCTGCGTATGGATGAGATTGTAAATTGTATGAGGAATTTGGGTGAAGAATTTAAGGAAGTTGTCTTAGTTGAAAATGTTTTGAGATCCCTGTCTGCTAAATTTGATTCCAAAGTGTCTTCTATAGAAGAAAAGGAGAATCTGCAGAAAATCACCATGTCACAGCTTCACGAAATCTTAACCGCTTTTGAGATGCAAAAAGAGAGACCATTAGAAGCCGCATTCGAAGCATCGGGGTACATGTCAGAGGAAGAAGATGAGGTAAATTTTGTCAAAAATATTGAACGGGGAACTGGACAGTTCGAAGGTAAGCTACCATTCAAATGATTTTCATGTGGTAGAGTTGGTCACTACGCTGCTAGATGCCCTCATAACAAAGGAAAGATGTCTGAAGAAGGTAATAGAAGCTTGTATACCCTTGTTAAAAGTAATGACTTATTCAATGGTAGTGAGGACATTAGAAGTCTCATGGCATATGAAAAGAAGAATGCAGAAACTAAAGAAGTTACCAAATTAAATGAACAATTGGAGACAGTAACCAGGGTAAGGGAGAAATTGCAGGATATAGTAAAAGATCGGAGCATAACAATTCAGAGACATGAACCAAAGATCCTCTCTCTAAAAGAAGATCTTGAAAAGTCAAAGGAGTAGAACAAAGAAGCTCTTGATGAACAAGAACATGAAGTGATCAAATTAAAGCAACAAGTGGAAGAAGGAAGAAAAGTTGAAGAAGACCTAAGGAAACAGTATCTGGAAAAGGAAGAACAACATCAGGTTG